>OV884026.1:31037500-31049611 GCA_930367265.1 Catocala fraxini
GAGGCTGCTTCCCTGATTCTGACGTCGAGAGGAAGCAGCCCAGCTAGCAGTAGAGCCGAGTTGAGCGAGACCGTCCTGTAGGCCTTTACGATTTTCTGCGCAAAACCCCTTTGCACCACATCCAACTGCTTCCGTACTCCCAATTTATTTGCCGCAGGTGCCCATGCACTTGCTGCATAGAGAATAATCGGCTCTGCAACTGCGGTGTATATTGTCCTCACTATCCCAGGCTCCAGTCCCCAATTAATCTTGGCAGCTCTCGACAACTGCTTATAGACGTCAATGGCCCTACGGCAAACGTTCGATACGTGGGTATTGAACGTCAACTTGTCGTCTATCGTAAGGCCGAGGATCTTAATTTCGCTCGAGCGCTCTATGTCTACCCCGCCCATGCTCAGCAGTGGGGTGTCGTACTTCAATTTGTTCGTGATTACCATCATTTTGGTTTTATGTGGCGCAAACTTCAACTTGTTTTCAACACCCCACTCCTGAGCATGCGCGAGGGCGGCATTGGCCTGTCGCTGAACTTCCAAAGCCGTGTTGCCCGAGAAAATCAGGACAACATCATCCGCGAAAGCCTGGCAGTAGTCGCCTCTATTCTCAAGCTGTTTTAATAGTGGGTCCAACAAAAGATTCCACAATGTTGGGCCCCCTATAGAACCCTGCACACACCCTTTGTTTGTGACTCTGGCACATTCAGCCCCCGCGTACCTGACTCGTACTCGTCTGTCGGACAGATAACTATCCAACAGTCGCCTCAAATTGACCGGGCATTTTGTTTCCGCCAAACGACATCTGATTGCAGGCCACCACGCGGCATCGAATGCCCCCTCTATGTCAAGCGATACAAGGGCTATTATCTTTTTCGCCTTTAGGTTCTCCCTAATGTGTTGCATCATGATGTAGAGGGAGTCCTCGGTACCGCGCTGCGGCCTGAAACCATATTGTCGCTGGCTAGTGGTTGGCAGGATGTGCCAGTTAATCCTCTTGACTAGGATCTTCTCCATAATCTTACCTAGGACCGGCAATAGACCAATCGGCCGATAGGACTTCGGGTGTGTGTAGTTGTCTTTCCCCGGTTTGCGCAACACGATGACAGTTGCTTGCTTCCATATGGCAGGGAAATACGAAAGACTGAGGCACTTGTTCAAAATTGCGAGGAACAGGTCAGGGTCTTGTAGGACTACCGCACCACATATGTCAGCTGTGAGGCCGTCAGATCCCGGAGCTTTTTTGGGATTAAAACTGAGTGCGGCTCTCTTCAGTTCGTCAACTGTAAAAGGGGGGTCCCATGATTCATCATGCGATTCCCCATTTATTTCGTCGGCTGTCCTCCTGGTCGATTTGTGCCCTTCGTTGTCGTCCTCAGCTTCATCACTAGGGAAGAATACTCCCGCTAGTAACTCCACCGATTCGACGTTACTCAGGGCTTGACCGTTTTGGACCAGCGGCACATCTTCCTGCCTCTTAGCTGTACGACCTATTACGCGGTAAATGCCGTCCCACATACTTTCCCTGTCCTGTTTCCCGCAAAATTCCTTCCAACTGGCGGTCTGAGCCCGCCTTGCTTCCAGCTGGTAATCCTCCTTAGCTTGAAGGTAAGAGTTTACAACCTGCTCTCGACGAATTGGGGCTGCGCACCTGATTCTGCGCTTTTTTGTCATGACGTCTCTTTTAAGTGCGGCTAGATGGTCGTTCCACCAAGGCAATCCTGTTCTCTTTTTATTTTTTATTTTAGGAATTTGATTTTCTACTACTTCCTTTACTGTGTTTGTGAATTTTAATATTATATTTTCAAGTCCTTCTCTACTGTCTATTTTTCCTATTTCAATTTTGTTTAAGTTTTCTTGTTTAAGTTGTTCATCCAATTTGTTCCGAAATTCATGCCAATTTGCCTTTTTTGTGTTATATATACGTGTAGTTCTTTTAATGTCTATTCCGTCTGATTTTTCTAGCATAATATCGAACAGGATTGCATTGTGGTCCGAGCTCGTGAGACTAGGTATGACTCTCCAATTGTCTATACTTCCCAACATATCCGTGGAGCAGGTTGTAACATCCACACAGCTGGTGAACCGCTTACCTCCTCTGATGGTGTCAAAGGTTGGCTCAGATCCCCGGTTCAGGACGTGCAGTTCCATCTCCTCCAGTATTCCTGCCACAATCTCCCCCCTACGGTCAACTTTGGAACTACCCCACCAGGTGTTCCACGCGTTTATGTCACCACCCACCACTATTCTACTGACGCCAATCTCGCACATTATCCTCCGTACATGGTCGGTGTAAGGCTCGATGGGCTGATCGCCTTCGAAGTAAATCGACACCACGCCCATCTCCCAAGCTCTGGTCCTGAGTTTTGCAACAGCAATGTTCTCAGTAGTCAGAGTGGGGTACAGGGTGATGTCGATTGAATCGTCGAAGAACAATATAGCTGATTTGACTACTCGGTCCCGTCTTACGATACTTTGAACGATTTTCGTTCCCGAGTAATTTTTCATCGAGCCTACACCGCCAATGTAAGGCTCTTGAATAATAGCAAAAGTTGCCTTCAACTTCGCTGCTTCGACGATGAGCTCAGCCGTCGCGAGTTCGCTTCGCTGAAGGTTGGCTTGGATCGCTGTGTATTTTAGTGTGGCGGCGACGCCAGCACCTGCACCGTTTCTGCCGGGGACCACCTTAGCAATATGCCACCGAAGCTCTAGCGAGTCCGTCCCACCTCCTGCGCACCAGGCACTCATCGCTGAACGCATTGTGCTGCGTGTTGTCCAACTTTGCGTGCCTACAGTTACAGCAGGAAGGGGGTACGCCCGCGAGCCACTCTGCGCATTCGCTTCTTAAATGGGGTCCCCCACAGTGGCTGCATTTTGCGACGCTCTCTTTGCAGAATCGCCTTCCGTGTCCATAGCCCAAGCACATACTGCACTGGACTAATGGCGATTGGTCGGCAACTCTGACACGCTGCAGGTCTATATGGAGAGCACCCGCCTCCATCGCTCTCATCCACACCATCGGCGACGTCGAAACCACTACGTGGCAGGTATGTGGGTTTCTGTTTTTCCTGCGGTATTTTACTTGCAGGCGGCTTTCTTCGTCGCTGAGGTCGCCAATAACGCCCTTGTTTTGGTTCCTCATTGCCTCGACAATGTCTTGGTCACTGTGGATAGTCAGGACACCTTTGAGGATCAGTAATGGATCCTTGTTTTTGACTTCCTCTACGACAAGATGCTCTCCCGCATTCTGCAGCCGTTCCTTGACCTTCGTCCTTTCTTCCGTAGTCCTGCATCCCATTATTATTTTCCTATCCTTTGCTTTCCTGATATTTTCTATTTCTATACCACCCTCCTTAGCTTTCACCACCTTTCTAATCCTATCCAGTACTTCCTCTCCCGTTTCTCCTTCATCTTTTGATGTTACTATGATAGAGTGCAGCGCAGTGGTTTCTCGTATCTGTTTCTTGGGTTGATTAGCCACTACGCTCGCATACGTGGCTCTTTCTATGCTCTCCTTTTGTTTTTCTACTGTATCCTTTATTTCATCTATTTTTCTTCCATTTTCTATCAATAATTTGTTGTTTTCTTCGATCCTTTTGATTATTTCACTTTCCTTAAAGTTTGCTGTTTTCTGTTCTTCCTTTTTTCGTGATGTCTTTTCTTCTTTCTCAATCCTTGTCGTCCCAATTCCACTATCCTTGGTACTTTCTGCCTCCTTCACCAGTTGGTATAACCGCTCTATGGCCTGTGTCACTTCAGTTTTTATGTCAGTTCTGAGGTTTCTGGAGTTGCCGAGGTGTAGTTTTGCCTTGTTTAGGCAGGCCCTAGCCTCGGCTGTCCTGCTGACGTAGGTCGATTGTGACATAGGGGATGTCACCACTGTATCTACGGAAGCCCTTCTGCGTGGTTCTTGGGAGGGCATTAGTGTTTGTTTAGGTGCGGCAAAGCCCGCCCGCGTTGGCTTGCTGTCAGCTTTCCCCGACTCCCATCCTTCGATGCTGCGCCTGACATTGGAAGGCTCTGTCAATTCCGATTGCTCCTTAGGCGATGTATTCGCATCCATTTTTTTTGCCGGGGTTCTAAAGCCGAACATTCCAAGTGCGCCTATACCGGATTGAAGGATTATTTTATGGTATCTTTAATTAATTTTCTTTTCTGTTACAGATCCGCCGGTGCTCTATCGTGAAGACGGGCTGTAGGTAAGTCTCAATTCCATATACTTGTTTGAATGTGCAATAGCACTATGGTCACACTATTTACGATAAAAGTAAATTATTCAATTGTGCAATAGCACAAGCTGAGTCAGCGTATAAACGGTCAAATACAAATGGAAAGAGAAGATGTAAAATATACAAAAATATTTGTAGTGTAAATGCACTAAAGTCTAAGTATTTACTTATAAATATTGTAAAAGTTGTAAATAATAGTAGTAAAGTAAATATTTTGCTTATATAACTATCAATATAACCTCTCTGGGAAGGCGATTCTACTGTCTACAGATTCCTGAGCTAGAAAATACAAATTTTTTTTTTAAAATGACTCTATGTAGAGTCGATGCTATTTTTTGGTTTCTTGGCACTATTGACGTACCGGCGTCTCTTATAACTACTACCTAAGTGCTAATTCAAATATTTGCTCTACGTAGAGTCACTGTGTCTTTTGTCAGTATCATCACTCTATTGAGTGTGTAGGTGAAATTATACTTATGTGCTAGAATTAAATTAAAACTACATTGACTCTATGCAGAGTCAAATCACAAATGGTCAGAGCGCAGTTGCACTGACTTATATATACTTCCTAGAGCTTAATAAGGACAATATAGACAAATTAAGAAGATATAGAGTCTAGATATGGATACTAGACTTGTCTGAAAGTGCAATAGCACACGTCACAATTAAACAAAACAAAATAAAATAATAAAAAATACTAATAAAGTAGTCTCTAGACTTTGCCTATTACTTGATACGTACACACATCACACAATGAATTATCTGAATAAAATTAATAAATTAGAACAAGATCCAGAGACCGCTCTATGGGGCCCGCTCTATGGTCACTAAAGCTATATACAAAATATAGAATTTACACGGTAATTTAGTTAGTATCTTAACCAGAGCTCAACCAATTGTACGGTTAGGTTAGGTTAGGTTAGGTTAGGTTAGGTTAGGTTAGGTTAGGTTAGGTTAGGTTAGGTTAGGTTAGGTTAGGTTAGGTTAGGTTAGGTTAGGTTAGGTTAGGTTAGGTTAGGTTAGGTTAGGTTAGGTTAGGTTAGGTTAGGTTAGGTTAGGTTAGGTTAGGTTAGGTTAGGTTAGGTTAGGTTAGGTTAGGTTAGGTTAGGTTAGGTTAGGTTAGGTTAGGTTAGGTTAGGTTAGGTTAGGTTAGGTTAGGTTAGGTTAGGTTAGGTTAGGTTAGGTTAGGTTAGGTTAGGTTAGGTTAGGTTAGGTTAGGTTAGGTTAGGTTAGGTTAGGTTAGGTTAGGTTAGGTTAGGTTAGGTTAGGTTAGGTTAGGTTAGGTTAGGTTAGGTTAGGTTAGGTTAGGTTAGGTTAGGTTAGGTTAGGTTAGGTTAGGTTAGGTTAGGTTAGGTTAGGTTAGGTTAGGTTAGGTTAGGTTAGGTTAGGTTAGGTTAGGTTAGGTTAGGTTAGGTTAGGTTAGGTTAGGTTAGGTTAGGTTAGGTTAGGTTAGGTTAGGTTAGGTTAGGTTAGGTTAGGTTAGGTTAGGTTAGGTTAGGTTAGGTTAGGTTAGGTTAGGTTAGGTTAGGTTAGGTTAGGTTAGGTTAGGTTAGGTTAGGTTAGGTTAGGTTAGGTTAGGTTAGGTTAGGTTAGGTTAGGTTAGGTTAGGTTAGGTTAGGTTAGGTTAGGTTAGGTTAGGTTAGGTTAGGTTAGGTTAGGTTAGGTTAGGTTAGGTTAGGTTAGGTTAGGTTAGGTTAGGTTAGGTTAGGTTAGGTTAGGTTAGGTTAGGTTAGGTTAGGTTAGGTTAGGTTAGGTTAGGTTAGGTTAGGTTAGGTTAGGTTAGGTTAGGTTAGGTTAGGTTAGGTTAGGTTAGGTTAGGTTAGGTTAGGTTAGGTTAGGTTAGGTTAGGTTAGGTTAGGTTAGGTTAGGTTAGGTTAGGTTAGGTTAGGTTAGGTTAGGTTAGGTTAGGTTAGGTTAGGTTAGGTTAGGTTAGGTTAGGTTAGGTTAGGTTAGGTTAGGTTAGGTTAGGTTAGGTTAGGTTAGGTTAGGTTAGGTTAGGTTAGGTTAGGTTAGGTTAGGTTAGGTTAGGTTAGGTTAGGTTAGGTTAGGTTAGGTTAGGTTAGGTTAGGTTAGGTTAGGTTAGGTTAGGTTAGGTTAGGTTAGGTTAGGTTAGGTTAGGTTAGGTTAGGTTAGGTTAGGTTAGGTTAGGTTAGGTTAGGTTAGGTTAGGTTAGGTTAGGTTAGGTTAGGTTAGGTTAGGTTAGGTTAGGTTAGGTTAGGTTAGGTTAGGTTAGGTTAGGTTAGGTTAGGTTAGGTTAGGTTAGGTCAGGTTAGGTTAGGTTAGGTTAGGTTAGGTTAGGTTAGGTTAGGTTAGGTTAGGTTAGGTTAGGTTAGGTTAGGTTAGGTTAGGTTAGGTTAGGTTAGGTTAGGTTAGGTTAGGTTAGGTTAGGTTAGGTTAGGTTAGGTTAGGTTAGGTTAGGTTAGGTTAGGTTAGGTTAGGTTAGGTTAGGTTAGGTTAGGTTAGGTTAGGTTAGGTTAGGTTAGGTTAGGTTAGGTTAGGTTAGGTTAGGTTAGGTTAGGTTAGGTTAGGTTAGGTTAGGTTAGGTTAGGTTAGGTTAGGTTAGGTTAGGTTAGGTTAGGTTAGGTTAGGTTAGGTTAGGTTAGGTTAGGTTAGGTTAGGTTAGGTTAGGTTAGGTTAGGTTAGGTTAGGTTAGGTTAGGTTAGGTTAGGTTAGGTTAGGTTAGGTTAGGTTAGGTTAGGTTAGGTTAGGTTAGGTTAGGTTAGGTTAGGTTAGGTTAGGTTAGGTTAGGTTAGGTTAGGTTAGGTTAGGTTAGGTTAGGTTAGGTTAGGTTAGGTTAGGTTAGGTTAGGTTAGGTTAGGTTAGGTTAGGTTAGGTTAGGTTAGGTTAGGTTAGGTTAGGTTAGGTTAGGTTAGGTTAGGTTAGGTTAGGTTAGGTTAGGTTAGGTTAGGTTAGGTTAGGTTAGGTTAGGTTAGGTTAGGTTAGGTTAGGTTAGGTTAGGTTAGGTTAGGTTAGGTTAGGTTAGGTTAGGTTAGGTTAGGTTAGGTTAGGTTAGGTTAGGTTAGGTTAGGTTAGGTTAGGTTAGGTTAGGTTAGGTTAGGTTAGGTTAGGTTAGGTTAGGTTAGGTTAGGTTAGGTTAGGTTAGGTTAGGTTAGGTTAGGTTAGGTTAGGTTAGGTTAGGTTAGGTTAGGTTAGGTTAGGTTAGGTTAGGTTAGGTTAGGTTAGGTTAGGTTAGGTTAGGTTAGGTTAGGTTAGGTTAGGTTAGGTTAGGTTAGGTTAGGTTAGGTTAGGTTAGGTTAGGTTAGGTTAGGTTAGGTTAGGTTAGGTTAGGTTAGGTTAGGTTAGGTTAGGTTAGGTTAGGTTAGGTTAGGTTAGGTTAGGTTAGGTTAGGTTAGGTTAGGTTAGGTTAGGTTAGGTTAGGTTAGGTTAGGTTAGGTTAGGTTAGGTTAGGTTAGGTTAGGTTAGGTTAGGTTAGGTTAGGTTAGGTTAGGTTAGGTTAGGTTAGGTTAGGTTAGGTTAGGTTAGGTTAGGTTAGGTTAGGTTAGGTTAGGTTAGGTTAGGTTAGGTTAGGTTAGGTTAGGTTAGGTTAGGTTAGGTTAGGTTAGGTTAGGTTAGGTTAGGTTAGGTTAGGTTAGGTTAGGTTAGGTTAGGTTAGGTTAGGTTAGGTTAGGTTAGGTTAGGTTAGGTTAGGTTAGGTTAGGTTAGGTTAGGTTAGGTTAGGTTAGGTTAGGTTAGGTTAGGTTAGGTTAGGTTAGGTTAGGTTAGGTTAGGTTAGGTTAGGTTAGGTTAGGTTAGGTTAGGTTAGGTTAGGTTAGGTTAGGTTAGGTTAGGTTAGGTTAGGTTAGGTTAGGTTAGGTTAGGTTAGGTTAGGTTAGGTTAGGTTAGGTTAGGTTAGGTTAGGTTAGGTTAGGTTAGGTTAGGTTAGGTTAGGTTAGGTTAGGTTAGGTTAGGTTAGGTTAGGTTAGGTTAGGTTAGGTTAGGTTAGGTTAGGTTAGGTTAGGTTAGGTTAGGTTAGGTTAGGTTAGGTTAGGTTAGGTTAGGTTAGGTTAGGTTAGGTTAGGTTAGGTTAGGTTAGGTTAGGTTAGGTTAGGTTAGGTTAGGTTAGGTTAGGTTAGGTTAGGTTAGGTTAGGTTAGGTTAGGTTAGGTTAGGTTAGGTTAGGTTAGGTTAGGTTAGGTTAGGTTAGGTTAGGTTAGGTTAGGTTAGGTTAGGTTAGGTTAGGTTAGGTTAGGTTAGGTTAGGTTAGGTTAGGTTAGGTTAGGTTAGGTTAGGTTAGGTTAGGTTAGGTTAGGTTAGGTTAGGTTAGGTTAGGTTAGGTTAGGTTAGGTTAGGTTAGGTTAGGTTAGGTTAGGTTAGGTTAGGTTAGGTTAGGTTAGGTTAGGTTAGGTTAGGTTAGGTTAGGTTAGGTTAGGTTAGGTTAGGTTAGGTTAGGTTAGGTTAGGTTAGGTTAGGTTAGGTTAGGTTAGGTTAGGTTAGGTTAGGTTAGGTTAGGTTAGGTTAGGTTAGGTTAGGTTAGGTTAGGTTAGGTTAGGTTAGGTTAGGTTAGGTTAGGTTAGGTTAGGTTAGGTTAGGTTAGGTTAGGTTAGGTTAGGTTAGGTTAGGTTAGGTTAGGTTAGGTTAGGTTAGGTTAGGTTAGGTTAGGTTAGGTTAGGTTAGGTTAGGTTAGGTTAGGTTAGGTTAGGTTAGGTTAGGTTAGGTTAGGTTAGGTTAGGTTAGGTTAGGTTAGGTTAGGTTAGGTTAGGTTAGGTTAGGTTAGGTTAGGTTAGGTTAGGTTAGGTTAGGTTAGGTTAGGTTAGGTTAGGTTAGGTTAGGTTAGGTTAGGTTAGGTTAGGTTAGGTTAGGTTAGGTTAGGTTAGGTTAGGTTAGGTTAGGTTAGGTTAGGTTAGGTTAGGTTAGGTTAGGTTAGGTTAGGTTAGGTTAGGTTAGGTTAGGTTAGGTTAGGTTAGGTTAGGTTAGGTTAGGTTAGGTTAGGTTAGGTTAGGTTAGGTTAGGTTAGGTTAGGTTAGGTTAGGTTAGGTTAGGTTAGGTTAGGTTAGGTTAGGTTAGGTTAGGTTAGGTTAGGTTAGGTTAGGTTAGGTTAGGTTAGGTTAGGTTAGGTTAGGTTAGGTTAGGTTAGGTTAGGTTAGGTTAGGTTAGGTTAGGTTAGGTTAGGTTAGGTTAGGTTAGGTTAGGTTAGGTTAGGTTAGGTTAGGTTAGGTTAGGTTAGGTTAGGTTAGGTTAGGTTAGGTTAGGTTAGGTTAGGTTAGGTTAGGTTAGGTTAGGTTAGGTTAGGTTAGGTTAGGTTAGGTTAGGTTAGGTTAGGTTAGGTTAGGTTAGGTTAGGTTAGGTTAGGTTAGGTTAGGTTAGGTTAGGTTAGGTTAGGTTAGGTTAGGTTAGGTTAGGTTAGGTTAGGTTAGGTTAGGTTAGGTTAGGTTAGGTTAGGTTAGGTTAGGTTAGGTTAGGTTAGGTTAGGTTAGGTTAGGTTAGGTTAGGTTAGGTTAGGTTAGGTTAGGTTAGGTTAGGTTAGGTTAGGTTAGGTTAGGTTAGGTTAGGTTAGGTTAGGTTAGGTTAGGTTAGGTTAGGTTAGGTTAGGTTAGGTTAGGTTAGGTTAGGTTAGGTTAGGTTAGGTTAGGTTAGGTTAGGTTAGGTTAGGTTAGGTTAGGTTAGGTTAGGTTAGGTTAGGTTAGGTTAGGTTAGGTTAGGTTAGGTTAGGTTAGGTTAGGTTAGGTTAGGTTAGGTTAGGTTAGGTTAGGTTAGGTTAGGTTAGGTTAGGTTAGGTTAGGTTAGGTTAGGTTAGGTTAGGTTAGGTTAGGTTAGGTTAGGTTAGGTTAGGTTAGGTTAGGTTAGGTTAGGTTAGGTTAGGTTAGGTTAGGTTAGGTTAGGTTAGGTTAGGTTAGGTTAGGTTAGGTTAGGTTAGGTTAGGTTAGGTTAGGTTAGGTTAGGTTAGGTTAGGTTAGGTTAGGTTAGGTTAGGTTAGGTTAGGTTAGGTTAGGTTAGGTTAGGTTAGGTTAGGTTAGGTTAGGTTAGGTTAGGTTAGGTTAGGTTAGGTTAGGTTAGGTTAGGTTAGGTTAGGTTAGGTTAGGTTAGGTTAGGTTAGGTTAGGTTAGGTTAGGTTAGGTTAGGTTAGGTTAGGTTAGGTTAGGTTAGGTTAGGTTAGGTTAGGTTAGGTTAGGTTAGGTTAGGTTAGGTTAGGTTAGGTTAGGTTAGGTTAGGTTAGGTTAGGTTAGGTTAGGTTAGGTTAGGTTAGGTTAGGTTAGGTTAGGTTAGGTTAGGTTAGGTTAGGTTAGGTTAGGTTAGGTTAGGTTAGGTTAGGTTAGGTTAGGTTAGGTTAGGTTAGGTTAGGTTAGGTTAGGTTAGGTTAGGTTAGGTTAGGTTAGGTTAGGTTAGGTTAGGTTAGGTTAGGTTAGGTTAGGTTAGGTTAGGTTAGGTTAGGTTAGGTTAGGTTAGGTTAGGTTAGGTTAGGTTAGGTTAGGTTAGGTTAGGTTAGGTTAGGTTAGGTTAGGTTAGGTTAGGTTAGGTTAGGTTAGGTTAGGTTAGGTTAGGTTAGGTTAGGTTAGGTTAGGTTAGGTTAGGTTAGGTTAGGTTAGGTTAGGTTAGGTTAGGTTAGGTTAGGTTAGGTTAGGTTAGGTTAGGTTAGGTTAGGTTAGGTTAGGTTAGGTTAGGTTAGGTTAGGTTAGGTTAGGTTAGGTTAGGTTAGGTTAGGTTAGGTTAGGTTAGGTTAGGTTAGGTTAGGTTAGGTTAGGTTAGGTTAGGTTAGGTTAGGTTAGGTTAGGTTAGGTTAGGTTAGGTTAGGTTAGGTTAGGTTAGGTTAGGTTAGGTTAGGTTAGGTTAGGTTAGGTTAGGTTAGGTTAGGTTAGGTTAGGTTAGGTTAGGTTAGGTTAGGTTAGGTTAGGTTAGGTTAGGTTAGGTTAGGTTAGGTTAGGTTAGGTTAGGTTAGGTTAGGTTAGGTTAGGTTAGGTTAGGTTAGGTTAGGTTAGGTTAGGTTAGGTTAGGTTAGGTTAGGTTAGGTTAGGTTAGGTTAGGTTAGGTTAGGTTAGGTTAGGTTAGGTTAGGTTAGGTTAGGTTAGGTTAGGTTAGGTTAGGTTAGGTTAGGTTAGGTTAGGTTAGGTTAGGTTAGGTTAGGTTAGGTTAGGTTAGGTTAGGTTAGGTTAGGTTAGGTTAGGTTAGGTTAGGTTAGGTTAGGTTAGGTTAGGTTAGGTTAGGTTAGGTTAGGTTAGGTTAGGTTAGGATAGGTTAGGTTAGGTTAGGTTAGGTTAGGTTAGGTTAGGTTAGGTTAGGTTAGGTTAGGTTAGGTTAGGTTAGGTTAGGTTAGGTTAGGTTAGGTTAGGTTAGGTTAGGTTAGGTTAGGTTAGGTTAGGTTAGGTTAGGTTAGGTTAGGTTAGGTTAGGTTAGGTTAGGTTAGGTTAGGTTAGGTTAGGTTAGGTTAGGTTAGGTTAGGTTAGGTTAGGTTAGGTTAGGTTAGGTTAGGTTAGGTTAGGTTAGGTTAGGTTAGGTTAGGTTAGGTTAGGTTAGGTTAGGTTAGGTTAGGTTAGGTTAGGTTAGGTTAGGTTAGGTTAGGTTAGGTTAGGTTAGGTTAGGTTAGGTTAGGTTAGGTTAGGTTAGGTTAGGTTAGGTTAGGTTAGGTTAGGTTAGGTTAGGTTAGGTTAGGTTAGGTTAGGTTAGGTTAGGTTAGGTTAGGTTAGGTTAGGTTAGGTTAGGTTAGGTTAGGTTAGGTTAGGTTAGGTTAGGTTAGGTTAGGTTAGGTTAGGTTAGGTTAGGTTAGGTTAGGTTAGGTTAGGTTAGGTTAGGTTAGGTTAGGTTAGGTTAGGTTAGGTTAGGTTAGGTTAGGTTAGGTTAGGTTAGGTTAGGTTAGGTTAGGTTAGGTTAGGTTAGGTTAGGTTAGGTTAGGTTAGGTTAGGTTAGGTTAGGTTAGGTTAGGTTAGGTTAGGTTAGGTTAGGTTAGGTTAGGTTAGGTTA
>OV884027.1:0-33238 GCA_930367265.1 Catocala fraxini
AATAAATCACGAACCGAGGTGTAATGGTACATCGTATTTCGAGACATTTTTGAGTAAATATTCATATTTTTTCACCGGGTTTTCAGCTGAAAGTCTTAATTCGTTTTGTCTAGCACAGCGCCACCGAAATTTTCAGTGTTGCCAACATTTCTGAACATTTCTGAATTTTTTGCCTTTAAATTTTTTTGTTTTTTGGCAAAAACTCTGAAATTTTTCAGCTATTTTTCATTAAACCGTCATTAATCGGCGCCAGGAATTTTTCCCCGTCGATCGCCACCCCCCTCGACCGCCCCCGATAGTGGGAATTGCTAAATTTTGATTGTCTAAATTCTAAATAAATCACGAACCGAGGTGTAATGGTACATCGTATTTCGAGACATTTTTGAGTAAATATTCATATTTTTTCACCGGGTTTTCAGCTGAAAGTCTTAATTCGTTTTGTCTAGCACAGCGCCACCGAAATTTTCAGTGTTGCCAACATTTCTGAAATTTTTGCCTTTAAATTTTTTTGTTTTTTGGCAAAGACTCTGAAATTTTTCAGCTTTTTTCCATTAAACCGTCATTAATCGGCGCCAGGAATTTTTCCCCGTCGATCGCCACCCCCCTCGACCGCCCCCGATAGTGGGAAGTGCTAAATTTTGATTGTCTAAATTCTAAATAAATCACGAACCGAGGTGTAATGGTACATCGTATTTCGAGACATTTTTGAGTAAATATTCATATTTTTTCACCGGGTTTTCAGCTGAAAGTCTTAATTCGTTTTGTCTAGCACAGCGCCACCGAAATTTTCAGTGTTGCCAACATTTCTGAAATTTTTGCCTTTAAATTTTTTTGTTTTTTGGCAAAAACTCTGAAATTTTTCAGCTTTTTTCCATTAAACCGTCATTAATCGGCGCCAGGAATTTTTCCCCGTCGATCGCCACCCCCCTCGACCGCCCCCGATAGTGGGAAGTGCTAAATTTTGATTGTCTAAATTCTAAATAAATCACGAACCGAGGTGTAATGGTACATCGTATTTCGAGACATTTTTGAGTAAATATTCATATTTTTTCACCGGGTTTTCAGCTGAAAGTCTTAATTCGTTTTGTCTAGCACAGCGCCACCGAAATTTTCAGTGTTGCCAACATTTCTGAAATTTTTGCCTTTAAATTTTTTTGTTTTTTGGCAAAAACTCTGAAATTTTTCAGCTTTTTTCCATTAAACCGTCATTAATCGGCGCCAGGAATTTTTCCCCGTCGATCGCCACCCCCCTCGACCGCCCCCGATAGTGGGAAGTGCTAAATTTTGATTGTCTAAATTCTAAATAAATCACGAACCGAGGTGTAATGGTACATCGTATTTCGAGACATTTTTGAGTAAATATTCATATTTTTTCACCGGGTTTTCAGCTGAAAGTCTTAATTCGTTTTGTCTAGCACAGCGCCACCGAAATTTTCAGTGTTGCCAACATTTCTGAACATTTCTGAATTTTTTGCCTTTAAATTTTTTTGTTTTTTGGCAAAAACTCTGAAATTTTTCAGCTATTTTTCATTAAACCGTCATTAATCGGCGCCAGGAATTTTTCCCCGTCGATCGCCACCCCCCTCGACCGCCCCCGATAGTGGGAATTGCTAAATTTTGATTGTCTAAATTCTAAATAAATCACGAACCGAGGTGTAATGGTACATCGTATTTCGAGACATTTTTGAGTAAATATTCATATTTTTTCACCGGGTTTTCAGCTGAAAGTCTTAATTCGTTTTGTCTAGCACAGCGCCACCGAAATTTTCAGTGTTGCCAACATTTCTGAAATTTTTGCCTTTAAATTTTTTTGTTTTTTGGCAAAGACTCTGAAATTTTTCAGCTTTTTTCCATTAAACCGTCATTAATCGGCGCCAGGAATTTTTCCCCGTCGATCGCCACCCCCCTCGACCGCCCCCGATAGTGGGAAGTGCTAAATTTTGATTGTCTAAATTCTAAATAAATCACGAACCGAGGTGTAATGGTACATCGTATTTCGAGACATTTTTGAGTAAATATTCATATTTTTTCACCGGGTTTTCAGCTGAAAGTCTTAATTCGTTTTGTCTAGCACAGCGCCACCGAAATTTTCAGTGTTGCCAACATTTCTGAAATTTTTGCCTTTAAATTTTTTTGTTTTTTGGCAAAGACTCTGAAATTTTTCAGCTTTTTTCCATTAAACCGTCATTAATCGGCGCCAGGAATTTTTCCCCGTCGATCGCCACCCCCCTCGACCGCCCCCGATAGTGGGAAGTGCTAAATTTTGATTGTCTAAATTCTAAATAAATCACGAACCGAGGTGTAATGGTACATCGTATTTCGAGACATTTTTGAGTAAATATTCATATTTTTTCACCGGGTTTTCAGCTGAAAGTCTTAATTCGTTTTGTCTAGCACAGCGCCACCGAAATTTTCAGTGTTGCCAACATTTCTGAAATTTTTGCCTTTAAATTTTTTTGTTTTTTGGCAAAGACTCTGAAATTTTTCAGCTTTTTTCCATTAAACCGTCATTAATCGGCGCCAGGAATTTTTCCCCGTCGATCGCCACCCCCCTCGACCGCCCCCGATAGTGGGAAGTGCTAAATTTTGATTGTCTAAATTCTAAATAAATCACGAACCGAGGTGTAATGGTACATCGTATTTCGAGACATTTTTGAGTAAATATTCATATTTTTTCACCGGGTTTTCAGCTGAAAGTCTTAATTCGTTTTGTCTAGCACAGCGCCACCGAAATTTTCAGTGTTGCCAACATTTCTGAACATTTCTGAATTTTTTGCCTTTAAATTTTTTTGTTTTTTGGCAAAAACTCTGAAATTTTTCAGCTATTTTTCATTAAACCGTCATTAATCGGCGCCAGGAATTTTTCCCCGTCGATCGCCACCCCCCTCGACCGCCCCCGATAGTGGGAATTGCTAAATTTTGATTGTCTAAATTCTAAATAAATCACGAACCGAGGTGTAATGGTACATCGTATTTCGAGACATTTTTGAGTAAATATTCATATTTTTTCACCGGGTTTTCAGCTGAAAGTCTTAATTCGTTTTGTCTAGCACAGCGCCACCGAAATTTTCAGTGTTGCCAACATTTCTGAAATTTTTGCCTTTAAATTTTTTTGTTTTTTGGCAAAGACTCTGAAATTTTTCAGCTTTTTTCCATTAAACCGTCATTAATCGGCGCCAGGAATTTTTCCCCGTCGATCGCCACCCCCCTCGACCGCCCCCGATAGTGGGAAGTGCTAAATTTTGATTGTCTAAATTCTAAATAAATCACGAACCGAGGTGTAATGGTACATCGTATTTCGAGACATTTTTGAGTAAATATTCATATTTTTTCACCGGGTTTTCAGCTGAAAGTCTTAATTCGTTTTGTCTAGCACAGCGCCACCGAAATTTTCAGTGTTGCCAACATTTCTGAAATTTTTGCCTTTAAATTTTTTTGTTTTTTGGCAAAGACTCTGAAATTTTTCAGCTTTTTTCCATTAAACCGTCATTAATCGGCGCCAGGAATTTTTCCCCGTCGATCGCCACCCCCCTCGACCGCCCCCGATAGTGGGAAGTGCTAAATTTTGATTGTCTAAATTCTAAATAAATCACGAACCGAGGTGTAATGGTACATCGTATTTCGAGACATTTTTGAGTAAATATTCATATTTTTTCACCGGGTTTTCAGCTGAAAGTCTTAATTCGTTTTGTCTAGCACAGCGCCACCGAAATTTTCAGTGTTGCCAACATTTCTGAAATTTTTGCCTTTAAATTTTTTTGTTTTTTGGCAAAGACTCTGAAATTTTTCAGCTTTTTTCCATTAAACCGTCATTAATCGGCGCCAGGAATTTTTCCCCGTCGATCGCCACCCCCCTCGACCGCCCCCGATAGTGGGAAGTGCTAAATTTTGATTGTCTAAATTCTAAATAAATCACGAACCGAGGTGTAATGGTACATCGTATTTCGAGACATTTTTGAGTAAATATTCATATTTTTTCACCGGGTTTTCAGCTGAAAGTCTTAATTCGTTTTGTCTAGCACAGCGCCACCGAAATTTTCAGTGTTGCCAACATTTCTGAACATTTCTGAATTTTTTGCCTTTAAATTTTTTTGTTTTTTGGCAAAAACTCTGAAATTTTTCAGCTATTTTTCATTAAACCGTCATTAATCGGCGCCAGGAATTTTTCCCCGTCGATCGCCACCCCCCTCGACCGCCCCCGATAGTGGGAAGTGCTAAATTTTGATTGTCTAAATTCTAAATAAATCACGAACCGAGGTGTAATGGTACATCGTATTTCGAGACATTTTTGAGTAAATATTCATATTTTTTCACCGGGTTTTCAGCTGAAAGTCTTAATTCGTTTTGTCTAGCACAGCGCCACCGAAATTTTCAGTGTTGCCAACATTTCTGAAATTTTTGCCTTTAAATTTTTTTGTTTTTTGGCAAAGACTCTGAAATTTTTCAGCTTTTTTCCATTAAACCGTCATTAATCGGCGCCAGGAATTTTTCCCCGTCGATCGCCACCCCCCTCGACCGCCCCCGATAGTGGGAAGTGCTAAATTTTGATTGTCTAAATTCTAAATAAATCACGAACCGAGGTGTAATGGTACATCGTATTTCGAGACATTTTTGAGTAAATATTCATATTTTTTCACCGGGTTTTCAGCTGAAAGTCTTAATTCGTTTTGTCTAGCACAGCGCCACCGAAATTTTCAGTGTTGCCAACATTTCTGAAATTTTTGCCTTTAAATTTTTTTGTTTTTTGGCAAAGACTCTGAAATTTTTCAGCTTTTTTCCATTAAACCGTCATTAATCGGCGCCAGGAATTTTTCCCCGTCGATCGCCACCCCCCTCGACCGCCCCCGATAGTGGGAAGTGCTAAATTTTGATTGTCTAAATTCTAAATAAATCACGAACCGAGGTGTAATGGTACATCGTATTTCGAGACATTTTTGAGTAAATATTCATATTTTTTCACCGGGTTTTCAGCTGAAAGTCTTAATTCGTTTTGTCTAGCACAGCGCCACCGAAATTTTCAGTGTTGCCAACATTTCTGAAATTTTTGCCTTTAAATTTTTTTGTTTTTTGGCAAAGACTCTGAAATTTTTCAGCTTTTTTCCATTAAACCGTCATTAATCGGCGCCAGGAATTTTTCCCCGTCGATCGCCACCCCCCTCGACCGCCCCCGATAGTGGGAAGTGCTAAATTTTGATTGTCTAAATTCTAAATAAATCACGAACCGAGGTGTAATGGTACATCGTATTTCGAGACATTTTTGAGTAAATATTCATATTTTTTCACCGGGTTTTCAGCTGAAAGTCTTAATTCGTTTTGTCTAGCACAGCGCCACCGAAATTTTCAGTGTTGCCAACATTTCTGAACATTTCTGAATTTTTTGCCTTTAAATTTTTTTGTTTTTTGGCAAAAACTCTGAAATTTTTCAGCTATTTTTCATTAAACCGTCATTAATCGGCGCCAGGAATTTTTCCCCGTCGATCGCCACCCCCCTCGACCGCCCCCGATAGTGGGAATTGCTAAATTTTGATTGTCTAAATTCTAAATAAATCACGAACCGAGGTGTAATGGTACATCGTATTTCGAGACATTTTTGAGTAAATATTCATATTTTTTCACCGGGTTTTCAGCTGAAAGTCTTAATTCGTTTTGTCTAGCACAGCGCCACCGAAATTTTCAGTGTTGCCAACATTTCTGAAATTTTTGCCTTTAAATTTTTTTGTTTTTTGGCAAAGACTCTGAAATTTTTCAGCTTTTTTCCATTAAACCGTCATTAATCGGCGCCAGGAATTTTTCCCCGTCGATCGCCACCCCCCTCGACCGCCCCCGATAGTGGGAAGTGCTAAATTTTGATTGTCTAAATTCTAAATAAATCACGAACCGAGGTGTAATGGTACATCGTATTTCGAGACATTTTTGAGTAAATATTCATATTTTTTCACCGGGTTTTCAGCTGAAAGTCTTAATTCGTTTTGTCTAGCACAGCGCCACCGAAATTTTCAGTGTTGCCAACATTTCTGAAATTTTTGCCTTTAAATTTTTTTGTTTTTTGGCAAAGACTCTGAAATTTTTCAGCTTTTTTCCATTAAACCGTCATTAATCGGCGCCAGGAATTTTTCCCCGTCGATCGCCACCCCCCTCGACCGCCCCCGATAGTGGGAAGTGCTAAATTTTGATTGTCTAAATTCTAAATAAATCACGAACCGAGGTGTAATGGTACATCGTATTTCGAGACATTTTTGAGTAAATATTCATATTTTTTCACCGGGTTTTCAGCTGAAAGTCTTAATTCGTTTTGTCTAGCACAGCGCCACCGAAATTTTCAGTGTTGCCAACATTTCTGAAATTTTTGCCTTTAAATTTTTTTGTTTTTTGGCAAAGACTCTGAAATTTTTCAGCTTTTTTCCATTAAACCGTCATTAATCGGCGCCAGGAATTTTTCCCCGTCGATCGCCACCCCCCTCGACCGCCCCCGATAGTGGGAAGTGCTAAATTTTGATTGTCTAAATTCTAAATAAATCACGAACCGAGGTGTAATGGTACATCGTATTTCGAGACATTTTTGAGTAAATATTCATATTTTTTCACCGGGTTTTCAGCTGAAAGTCTTAATTCGTTTTGTCTAGCACAGCGCCACCGAAATTTTCAGTGTTGCCAACATTTCTGAAATTTTTGCCTTTAAATTTTTTTGTTTTTTGGCAAAGACTCTGAAATTTTTCAGCTTTTTTCCATTAAACCGTCATTAATCGGCGCCAGGAATTTTTCCCCGTCGATCGCCACCCCCCTCGACCGCCCCCGATAGTGGGAAGTGCTAAATTTTGATTGTCTAAATTCTAAATAAATCACGAACCGAGGTGTAATGGTACATCGTATTTCGAGACATTTTTGAGTAAATATTCATATTTTTTCACCGGGTTTTCAGCTGAAAGTCTTAATTCGTTTTGTCTAGCACAGCGCCACCGAAATTTTCAGTGTTGCCAACATTTCTGAACATTTCTGAATTTTTTGCCTTTAAATTTTTTTGTTTTTTGGCAAAAACTCTGAAATTTTTCAGCTATTTTTCATTAAACCGTCATTAATCGGCGCCAGGAATTTTTCCCCGTCGATCGCCACCCCCCTCGACCGCCCCCGATAGTGGGAATTGCTAAATTTTGATTGTCTAAATTCTAAATAAATCACGAACCGAGGTGTAATGGTACATCGTATTTCGAGACATTTTTGAGTAAATATTCATATTTTTTCACCGGGTTTTCAGCTGAAAGTCTTAATTCGTTTTGTCTAGCACAGCGCCACCGAAATTTTCAGTGTTGCCAACATTTCTGAAATTTTTGCCTTTAAATTTTTTTGTTTTTTGGCAAAGACTCTGAAATTTTTCAGCTTTTTTCCATTAAACCGTCATTAATCGGCGCCAGGAATTTTTCCCCGTCGATCGCCACCCCCCTCGACCGCCCCCGATAGTGGGAAGTGCTAAATTTTGATTGTCTAAATTCTAAATAAATCACGAACCGAGGTGTAATGGTACATCGTATTTCGAGACATTTTTGAGTAAATATTCATATTTTTTCACCGGGTTTTCAGCTGAAAGTCTTAATTCGTTTTGTCTAGCACAGCGCCACCGAAATTTTCAGTGTTGCCAACATTTCTGAAATTTTTGCCTTTAAATTTTTTTGTTTTTTGGCAAAGACTCTGAAATTTTTCAGCTTTTTTCCATTAAACCGTCATTAATCGGCGCCAGGAATTTTTCCCCGTCGATCGCCACCCCCCTCGACCGCCCCCGATAGTGGGAAGTGCTAAATTTTGATTGTCTAAATTCTAAATAAATCACGAACCGAGGTGTAATGGTACATCGTATTTCGAGACATTTTTGAGTAAATATTCATATTTTTTCACCGGGTTTTCAGCTGAAAGTCTTAATTCGTTTTGTCTAGCACAGCGCCACCGAAATTTTCAGTGTTGCCAACATTTCTGAAATTTTTGCCTTTAAATTTTTTTGTTTTTTGGCAAAGACTCTGAAATTTTTCAGCTTTTTTCCATTAAACCGTCATTAATCGGCGCCAGGAATTTTTCCCCGTCGATCGCCACCCCCCTCGACCGCCCCCGATAGTGGGAAGTGCTAAATTTTGATTGTCTAAATTCTAAATAAATCACGAACCGAGGTGTAATGGTACATCGTATTTCGAGACATTTTTGAGTAAATATTCATATTTTTTCACCGGGTTTTCAGCTGAAAGTCTTAATTCGTTTTGTCTAGCACAGCGCCACCGAAATTTTCAGTGTTGCCAACATTTCTGAACATTTCTGAATTTTTTGCCTTTAAATTTTTTTGTTTTTTGGCAAAAACTCTGAAATTTTTCAGCTATTTTTCATTAAACCGTCATTAATCGGCGCCAGGAATTTTTCCCCGTCGATCGCCACCCCCCTCGACCGCCCCCGATAGTGGGAATTGCTAAATTTTGATTGTCTAAATTCTAAATAAATCACGAACCGAGGTGTAATGGTACATCGTATTTCGAGACATTTTTGAGTAAATATTCATATTTTTTCACCGGGTTTTCAGCTGAAAGTCTTAATTCGTTTTGTCTAGCACAGCGCCACCGAAATTTTCAGTGTTGCCAACATTTCTGAAATTTTTGCCTTTAAATTTTTTTGTTTTTTGGCAAAGACTCTGAAATTTTTCAGCTTTTTTCCATTAAACCGTCATTAATCGGCGCCAGGAATTTTTCCCCGTCGATCGCCACCCCCCTCGACCGCCCCCGATAGTGGGAAGTGCTAAATTTTGATTGTCTAAATTCTAAATAAATCACGAACCGAGGTGTAATGGTACATCGTATTTCGAGACATTTTTGAGTAAATATTCATATTTTTTCACCGGGTTTTCAGCTGAAAGTCTTAATTCGTTTTGTCTAGCACAGCGCCACCGAAATTTTCAGTGTTGCCAACATTTCTGAAATTTTTGCCTTTAAATTTTTTTGTTTTTTGGCAAAGACTCTGAAATTTTTCAGCTTTTTTCCATTAAACCGTCATTAATCGGCGCCAGGAATTTTTCCCCGTCGATCGCCACCCCCCTCGACCGCCCCCGATAGTGGGAAGTGCTAAATTTTGATTGTCTAAATTCTAAATAAATCACGAACCGAGGTGTAATGGTACATCGTATTTCGAGACATTTTTGAGTAAATATTCATATTTTTTCACCGGGTTTTCAGCTGAAAGTCTTAATTCGTTTTGTCTAGCACAGCGCCACCGAAATTTTCAGTGTTGCCAACATTTCTGAAATTTTTGCCTTTAAATTTTTTTGTTTTTTGGCAAAGACTCTGAAATTTTTCAGCTTTTTTCCATTAAACCGTCATTAATCGGCGCCAGGAATTTTTCCCCGTCGATCGCCACCCCCCTCGACCGCCCCCGATAGTGGGAAGTGCTAAATTTTGATTGTCTAAATTCTAAATAAATCACGAACCGAGGTGTAATGGTACATCGTATTTCGAGACATTTTTGAGTAAATATTCATATTTTTTCACCGGGTTTTCAGCTGAAAGTCTTAATTCGTTTTGTCTAGCACAGCGCCACCGAAATTTTCAGTGTTGCCAACATTTCTGAAATTTTTGCCTTTAAATTTTTTTGTTTTTTGGCAAAGACTCTGAAATTTTTCAGCTTTTTTCCATTAAACCGTCATTAATCGGCGCCAGGAATTTTTCCCCGTCGATCGCCACCCCCCTCGACCGCCCCCGATAGTGGGAAGTGCTAAATTTTGATTGTCTAAATTCTAAATAAATCACGAACCGAGGTGTAATGGTACATCGTATTTCGAGACATTTTTGAGTAAATATTCATATTTTTTCACCGGGTTTTCAGCTGAAAGTCTTAATTCGTTTTGTCTAGCACAGCGCCACCGAAATTTTCAGTGTTGCCAACATTTCTGAAATTTTTGCCTTTAAATTTTTTTGTTTTTTGGCAAAGACTCTGAAATTTTTCAGCTTTTTTCCATTAAACCGTCATTAATCGGCGCCAGGAATTTTTCCCCGTCGATCGCCACCCCCCTCGACCGCCCCCTATAGTGGGAAGTGCTAAATTTTGATTGTCTAAATTCTAAATAAATCACGAACCGAGGTGTAATGGTACATCGTATTTCGAGACATTTTTGAGTAAATATTCATATTTTTTCACCGGGTTTTCAGCTGAAAGTCTTAATTCGTTTTGTCTAGCACAGCGCCACCGAAATTTTCAGTGTTGCCAACATTTCTGAACATTTCTGAATTTTTTGCCTTTAAATTTTTTTGTTTTTTGGCAAAAACTCTGAAATTTTTCAGCTATTTTTCATTAAACCGTCATTAATCGGCGCCAGGAATTTTTCCCCGTCGATCGCCACCCCCCTCGACCGCCCCCGATAGTGGGAATTGCTAAATTTTGATTGTCTAAATTCTAAATAAATCACGAACCGAGGTGTAATGGTACATCGTATTTCGAGACATTTTTGAGTAAATATTCATATTTTTTCACCGGGTTTTCAGCTGAAAGTCTTAATTCGTTTTGTCTAGCACAGCGCCACCGAAATTTTCAGTGTTGCCAACATTTCTGAAATTTTTGCCTTTAAATTTTTTTGTTTTTTGGCAAAGACTCTGAAATTTTTCAGCTTTTTTCCATTAAACCGTCATTAATCGGCGCCAGGAATTTTTCCCCGTCGATCGCCACCCCCCTCGACCGCCCCCGATAGTGGGAAGTGCTAAATTTTGATTGTCTAAATTCTAAATAAATCACGAACCGAGGTGTAATGGTACATCGTATTTCGAGACATTTTTGAGTAAATATTCATATTTTTTCACCGGGTTTTCAGCTGAAAGTCTTAATTCGTTTTGTCTAGCACAGCGCCACCGAAATTTTCAGTGTTGCCAACATTTCTGAAATTTTTGCCTTTAAATTTTTTTGTTTTTTGGCAAAGACTCTGAAATTTTTCAGCTTTTTTCCATTAAACCGTCATTAATCGGCGCCAGGAATTTTTCCCCGTCGATCGCCACCCCCCTCGACCGCCCCCGATAGTGGGAAGTGCTAAATTTTGATTGTCTAAATTCTAAATAAATCACGAACCGAGGTGTAATGGTACATCGTATTTCGAGACATTTTTGAGTAAATATTCATATTTTTTCACCGGGTTTTCAGCTGAAAGTCTTAATTCGTTTTGTCTAGCACAGCGCCACCGAAATTTTCAGTGTTGCCAACATTTCTGAAATTTTTGCCTTTAAATTTTTTTGTTTTTTGGCAAAGACTCTGAAATTTTTCAGCTTTTTTCCATTAAACCGTCATTAATCGGCGCCAGGAATTTTTCCCCGTCGATCGCCACCCCCCTCGACCGCCCCCGATAGTGGGAAGTGCTAAATTTTGATTGTCTAAATTCTAAATAAATCACGAACCGAGGTGTAATGGTACATCGTATTTCGAGACATTTTTGAGTAAATATTCATATTTTTTCACCGGGTTTTCAGCTGAAAGTCTTAATTCGTTTTGTCTAGCACAGCGCCACCGAAATTTTCAGTGTTGCCAACATTTCTGAACATTTCTGAATTTTTTGCCTTTAAATTTTTTTGTTTTTTGGCAAAAACTCTGAAATTTTTCAGCTATTTTTCATTAAACCGTCATTAATCGGCGCCAGGAATTTTTCCCCGTCGATCGCCACCCCCCTCGACCGCCCCCGATAGTGGGAATTGCTAAATTTTGATTGTCTAAATTCTAAATAAATCACGAACCGAGGTGTAATGGTACATCGTATTTCGAGACATTTTTGAGTAAATATTCATATTTTTTCACCGGGTTTTCAGCTGAAAGTCTTAATTCGTTTTGTCTAGCACAGCGCCACCGAAATTTTCAGTGTTGCCAACATTTCTGAAATTTTTGCCTTTAAATTTTTTTGTTTTTTGGCAAAGACTCTGAAATTTTTCAGCTTTTTTCCATTAAACCGTCATTAATCGGCGCCAGGAATTTTTCCCCGTCGATCGCCACCCCCCTCGACCGCCCCCGATAGTGGGAAGTGCTAAATTTTGATTGTCTAAATTCTAAATAAATCACGAACCGAGGTGTAATGGTACATCGTATTTCGAGACATTTTTGAGTAAATATTCATATTTTTTCACCGGGTTTTCAGCTGAAAGTCTTAATTCGTTTTGTCTAGCACAGCGCCACCGAAATTTTCAGTGTTGCCAACATTTCTGAAATTTTTGCCTTTAAATTTTTTTGTTTTTTGGCAAAGACTCTGAAATTTTTCAGCTTTTTTCCATTAAACCGTCATTAATCGGCGCCAGGAATTTTTCCCCGTCGATCGCCACCCCCCTCGACCGCCCCCGATAGTGGGAAGTGCTAAATTTTGATTGTCTAAATTCTAAATAAATCACGAACCGAGGTGTAATGGTACATCGTATTTCGAGACATTTTTGAGTAAATATTCATATTTTTTCACCGGGTTTTCAGCTGAAAGTCTTAATTCGTTTTGTCTAGCACAGCGCCACCGAAATTTTCAGTGTTGCCAACATTTCTGAAATTTTTGCCTTTAAATTTTTTTGTTTTTTGGCAAAGACTCTGAAATTTTTCAGCTTTTTTCCATTAAACCGTCATTAATCGGCGCCAGGAATTTTTCCCCGTCGATCGCCACCCCCCTCGACCGCCCCCGATAGTGGGAAGTGCTAAATTTTGATTGTCTAAATTCTAAATAAATCACGAACCGAGGTGTAATGGTACATCGTATTTCGAGACATTTTTGAGTAAATATTCATATTTTTTCACCGGGTTTTCAGCTGAAAGTCTTAATTCGTTTTGTCTAGCACAGCGCCACCGAAATTTTCAGTGTTGCCAACATTTCTGAACATTTCTGAATTTTTTGCCTTTAAATTTTTTTGTTTTTTGGCAAAAACTCTGAAATTTTTCAGCTATTTTTCATTAAACCGTCATTAATCGGCGCCAGGAATTTTTCCCCGTCGATCGCCACCCCCCTCGACCGCCCCCGATAGTGGGAATTGCTAAATTTTGATTGTCTAAATTCTAAATAAATCACGAACCGAGGTGTAATGGTACATCGTATTTCGAGACATTTTTGAGTAAATATTCATATTTTTTCACCGGGTTTTCAGCTGAAAGTCTTAATTCGTTTTGTCTAGCACAGCGCCACCGAAATTTTCAGTGTTGCCAACATTTCTGAAATTTTTGCCTTTAAATTTTTTTGTTTTTTGGCAAAGACTCTGAAATTTTTCAGCTTTTTTCCATTAAACCGTCATTAATCGGCGCCAGGAATTTTTCCCCGTCGATCGCCACCCCCCTCGACCGCCCCCGATAGTGGGAAGTGCTAAATTTTGATTGTCTAAATTCTAAATAAATCACGAACCGAGGTGTAATGGTACATCGTATTTCGAGACATTTTTGAGTAAATATTCATATTTTTTCACCGGGTTTTCAGCTGAAAGTCTTAATTCGTTTTGTCTAGCACAGCGCCACCGAAATTTTCAGTGTTGCCAACATTTCTGAAATTTTTGCCTTTAAATTTTTTTGTTTTTTGGCAAAGACTCTGAAATTTTTCAGCTTTTTTCCATTAAACCGTCATTAATCGGCGCCAGGAATTTTTCCCCGTCGATCGCCACCCCCCTCGACCGCCCCCGATAGTGGGAAGTGCTAAATTTTGATTGTCTAAATTCTAAATAAATCACGAACCGAGGTGTAATGGTACATCGTATTTCGAGACATTTTTGAGTAAATATTCATATTTTTTCACCGGGTTTTCAGCTGAAAGTCTTAATTCGTTTTGTCTAGCACAGCGCCACCGAAATTTTCAGTGTTGCCAACATTTCTGAAATTTTTGCCTTTAAATTTTTTTGTTTTTTGGCAAAGACTCTGAAATTTTTCAGCTTTTTTCCATTAAACCGTCATTAATCGGCGCCAGGAATTTTTCCCCGTCGATCGCCACCCCCCTCGACCGCCCCCGATAGTGGGAAGTGCTAAATTTTGATTGTCTAAATTCTAAATAAATCACGAACCGAGGTGTAATGGTACATCGTATTTCGAGACATTTTTGAGTAAATATTCATATTTTTTCACCGGGTTTTCAGCTGAAAGTCTTAATTCGTTTTGTCTAGCACAGCGCCACCGAAATTTTCAGTGTTGCCAACATTTCTGAACATTTCTGAATTTTTTGCCTTTAAATTTTTTTGTTTTTTGGCAAAAACTCTGAAATTTTTCAGCTATTTTTCATTAAACCGTCATTAATCGGCGCCAGGAATTTTTCCCCGTCGATCGCCACCCCCCTCGACCGCCCCCGATAGTGGGAATTGCTAAATTTTGATTGTCTAAATTCTAAATAAATCACGAACCGAGGTGTAATGGTACATCGTATTTCGAGACATTTTTGAGTAAATATTCATATTTTTTCACCGGGTTTTCAGCTGAAAGTCTTAATTCGTTTTGTCTAGCACAGCGCCACCGAAATTTTCAGTGTTGCCAACATTTCTGAAATTTTTGCCTTTAAATTTTTTTGTTTTTTGGCAAAGACTCTGAAATTTTTCAGCTTTTTTCCATTAAACCGTCATTAATCGGCGCCAGGAATTTTTCCCCGTCGATCGCCACCCCCCTCGACCGCCCCCGATAGTGGGAAGTGCTAAATTTTGATTGTCTAAATTCTAAATAAATCACGAACCGAGGTGTAATGGTACATCGTATTTCGAGACATTTTTGAGTAAATATTCATATTTTTTCACCGGGTTTTCAGCTGAAAGTCTTAATTCGTTTTGTCTAGCACAGCGCCACCGAAATTTTCAGTGTTGCCAACATTTCTGAAATTTTTGCCTTTAAATTTTTTTGTTTTTTGGCAAAGACTCTGAAATTTTTCAGCTTTTTTCCATTAAACCGTCATTAATCGGCGCCAGGAATTTTTCCCCGTCGATCGCCACCCCCCTCGACCGCCCCCGATAGTGGGAAGTGCTAAATTTTGATTGTCTAAATTCTAAATAAATCACGAACCGAGGTGTAATGGTACATCGTATTTCGAGACATTTTTGAGTAAATATTCATATTTTTTCACCGGGTTTTCAGCTGAAAGTCTTAATTCGTTTTGTCTAGCACAGCGCCACCGAAATTTTCAGTGTTGCCAACATTTCTGAAATTTTTGCCTTTAAATTTTTTTGTTTTTTGGCAAAGACTCTGAAATTTTTCAGCTTTTTTCCATTAAACCGTCATTAATCGGCGCCAGGAATTTTTCCCCGTCGATCGCCACCCCCCTCGACCGCCCCCGATAGTGGGAAGTGCTAAATTTTGATTGTCTAAATTCTAAATAAATCACGAACCGAGGTGTAATGGTACATCGTATTTCGAGACATTTTTGAGTAAATATTCATATTTTTTCACCGGGTTTTCAGCTGAAAGTCTTAATTCGTTTTGTCTAGCACAGCGCCACCGAAATTTTCAGTGTTGCCAACATTTCTGAACATTTCTGAATTTTTTGCCTTTAAATTTTTTTGTTTTTTGGCAAAAACTCTGAAATTTTTCAGCTATTTTTCATTAAACCGTCATTAATCGGCGCCAGGAATTTTTCCCCGTCGATCGCCACCCCCCTCGACCGCCCCCGATAGTGGGAATTGCTAAATTTTGATTGTCTAAATTCTAAATAAATCACGAACCGAGGTGTAATGGTACATCGTATTTCGAGACATTTTTGAGTAAATATTCATATTTTTTCACCGGGTTTTCAGCTGAAAGTCTTAATTCGTTTTGTCTAGCACAGCGCCACCGAAATTTTCAGTGTTGCCAACATTTCTGAAATTTTTGCCTTTAAATTTTTTTGTTTTTTGGCAAAGACTCTGAAATTTTTCAGCTTTTTTCCATTAAACCGTCATTAATCGGCGCCAGGAATTTTTCCCCGTCGATCGCCACCCCCCTCGACCGCCCCCGATAGTGGGAAGTGCTAAATTTTGATTGTCTAAATTCTAAATAAATCACGAACCGAGGTGTAATGGTACATCGTATTTCGAGACATTTTTGAGTAAATATTCATATTTTTTCACCGGGTTTTCAGCTGAAAGTCTTAATTCGTTTTGTCTAGCACAGCGCCACCGAAATTTTCAGTGTTGCCAACATTTCTGAAATTTTTGCCTTTAAATTTTTTTGTTTTTTGGCAAAGACTCTGAAATTTTTCAGCTTTTTTCCATTAAACCGTCATTAATCGGCGCCAGGAATTTTTCCCCGTCGATCGCCACCCCCCTCGACCGCCCCCGATAGTGGGAAGTGCTAAATTTTGATTGTCTAAATTCTAAATAAATCACGAACCGAGGTGTAATGGTACATCGTATTTCGAGACATTTTTGAGTAAATATTCATATTTTTTCACCGGGTTTTCAGCTGAAAGTCTTAATTCGTTTTGTCTAGCACAGCGCCACCGAAATTTTCAGTGTTGCCAACATTTCTGAAATTTTTGCCTTTAAATTTTTTTGTTTTTTGGCAAAGACTCTGAAATTTTTCAGCTTTTTTCCATTAAACCGTCATTAATCGGCGCCAGGAATTTTTCCCCGTCGATCGCCACCCCCCTCGACCGCCCCCGATAGTGGGAAGTGCTAAATTTTGATTGTCTAAATTCTAAATAAATCACGAACCGAGGTGTAATGGTACATCGTATTTCGAGACATTTTTGAGTAAATATTCATATTTTTTCACCGGGTTTTCAGCTGAAAGTCTTAATTCGTTTTGTCTAGCACAGCGCCACCGAAATTTTCAGTGTTGCCAACATTTCTGAACATTTCTGAATTTTTTGCCTTTAAATTTTTTTGTTTTTTGGCAAAAACTCTGAAATTTTTCAGCTATTTTTCATTAAACCGTCATTAATCGGCGCCAGGAATTTTTCCCCGTCGATCGCCACCCCCCTCGACCGCCCCCGATAGTGGGAATTGCTAAATTTTGATTGTCTAAATTCTAAATAAATCACGAACCGAGGTGTAATGGTACATCGTATTTCGAGACATTTTTGAGTAAATATTCATATTTTTTCACCGGGTTTTCAGCTGAAAGTCTTAATTCGTTTTGTCTAGCACAGCGCCACCGAAATTTTCAGTGTTGCCAACATTTCTGAAATTTTTGCCTTTAAATTTTTTTGTTTTTTGGCAAAGACTCTGAAATTTTTCAGCTTTTTTCCATTAAACCGTCATTAATCGGCGCCAGGAATTTTTCCCCGTCGATCGCCACCCCCCTCGACCGCCCCCGATAGTGGGAAGTGCTAAATTTTGATTGTCTAAATTCTAAATAAATCACGAACCGAGGTGTAATGGTACATCGTATTTCGAGACATTTTTGAGTAAATATTCATATTTTTTCACCGGGTTTTCAGCTGAAAGTCTTAATTCGTTTTGTCTAGCACAGCGCCACCGAAATTTTCAGTGTTGCCAACATTTCTGAAATTTTTGCCTTTAAATTTTTTTGTTTTTTGGCAAAGACTCTGAAATTTTTCAGCTTTTTTCCATTAAACCGTCATTAATCGGCGCCAGGAATTTTTCCCCGTCGATCGCCACCCCCCTCGACCGCCCCCGATAGTGGGAAGTGCTAAATTTTGATTGTCTAAATTCTAAATAAATCACGAACCGAGGTGTAATGGTACATCGTATTTCGAGACATTTTTGAGTAAATATTCATATTTTTTCACCGGGTTTTCAGCTGAAAGTCTTAATTCGTTTTGTCTAGCACAGCGCCACCGAAATTTTCAGTGTTGCCAACATTTCTGAAATTTTTGCCTTTAAATTTTTTTGTTTTTTGGCAAAGACTCTGAAATTTTTCAGCTTTTTTCCATTAAACCGTCATTAATCGGCGCCAGGAATTTTTCCCCGTCGATCGCCACCCCCCTCGACCGCCCCCGATAGTGGGAAGTGCTAAATTTTGATTGTCTAAATTCTAAATAAATCACGAACCGAGGTGTAATGGTACATCGTATTTCGAGACATTTTTGAGTAAATATTCATATTTTTTCACCGGGTTTTCAGCTGAAAGTCTTAATTCGTTTTGTCTAGCACAGCGCCACCGAAATTTTCAGTGTTGCCAACATTTCTGAACATTTCTGAATTTTTTGCCTTTAAATTTTTTTGTTTTTTGGCAAAAACTCTGAAATTTTTCAGCTATTTTTCATTAAACCGTCATTAATCGGCGCCAGGAATTTTTCCCCGTCGATCGCCACCCCCCTCGACCGCCCCCGATAGTGGGAATTGCTAAATTTTGATTGTCTAAATTCTAAATAAATCACGAACCGAGGTGTAATGGTACATCGTATTTCGAGACATTTTTGAGTAAATATTCATATTTTTTCACCGGGTTTTCAGCTGAAAGTCTTAATTCGTTTTGTCTAGCACAGCGCCACCGAAATTTTCAGTGTTGCCAACATTTCTGAAATTTTTGCCTTTAAATTTTTTTGTTTTTTGGCAAAGACTCTGAAATTTTTCAGCTTTTTTCCATTAAACCGTCATTAATCGGCGCCAGGAATTTTTCCCCGTCGATCGCCACCCCCCTCGACCGCCCCCGATAGTGGGAAGTGCTAAATTTTGATTGTCTAAATTCTAAATAAATCACGAACCGAGGTGTAATGGTACATCGTATTTCGAGACATTTTTGAGTAAATATTCATATTTTTTCACCGGGTTTTCAGCTGAAAGTCTTAATTCGTTTTGTCTAGCACAGCGCCACCGAAATTTTCAGTGTTGCCAACATTTCTGAAATTTTTGCCTTTAAATTTTTTTGTTTTTTGGCAAAGACTCTGAAATTTTTCAGCTTTTTTCCATTAAACCGTCATTAATCGGCGCCAGGAATTTTTCCCCGTCGATCGCCACCCCCCTCGACCGCCCCCGATAGTGGGAAGTGCTAAATTTTGATTGTCTAAATTCTAAATAAATCACGAACCGAGGTGTAATGGTACATCGTATTTCGAGACATTTTTGAGTAAATATTCATATTTTTTCACCGGGTTTTCAGCTGAAAGTCTTAATTCGTTTTGTCTAGCACAGCGCCACCGAAATTTTCAGTGTTGCCAACATTTCTGAAATTTTTGCCTTTAAATTTTTTTGTTTTTTGGCAAAGACTCTGAAATTTTTCAGCTTTTTTCCATTAAACCGTCATTAATCGGCGCCAGGAATTTTTCCCCGTCGATCGCCACCCCCCTCGACCGCCCCCGATAGTGGGAAGTGCTAAATTTTGATTGTCTAAATTCTAAATAAATCACGAACCGAGGTGTAATGGTACATCGTATTTCGAGACATTTTTGAGTAAATATTCATATTTTTTCACCGGGTTTTCAGCTGAAAGTCTTAATTCGTTTTGTCTAGCACAGCGCCACCGAAATTTTCAGTGTTGCCAACATTTCTGAACATTTCTGAATTTTTTGCCTTTAAATTTTTTTGTTTTTTGGCAAAAACTCTGAAATTTTTCAGCTATTTTTCATTAAACCGTCATTAATCGGCGCCAGGAATTTTTCCCCGTCGATCGCCACCCCCCTCGACCGCCCCCGATAGTGGGAATTGCTAAATTTTGATTGTCTAAATTCTAAATAAATCACGAACCGAGGTGTAATGGTACATCGTATTTCGAGACATTTTTGAGTAAATATTCATATTTTTTCACCGGGTTTTCAGCTGAAAGTCTTAATTCGTTTTGTCTAGCACAGCGCCACCGAAATTTTCAGTGTTGCCAACATTTCTGAAATTTTTTGCCTTTAAATTTTTTTGTTTTTTGGCAAAGACTCTGAAATTTTTCAGCTTTTTTCCATTAAACCGTCATTAATCGGCGCCAGGAATTTTTCCCCGTCGATCGCCACCCCCCTCGACCGCCCCCGATAGTGGGAAGTGCTAAATTTTGATTGTCTAAATTCTAAATAAATCACGAACCGAGGTGTAATGGTACATCGTATTTCGAGACATTTTTGAGTAAATATTCATATTTTTTCACCGGGTTTTCAGCTGAAAGTCTTAATTCGTTTTGTCTAGCACAGCGCCACCGAAATTTTCAGTGTTGCCAACATTTCTGAAATTTTTGCCTTTAAATTTTTTTGTTTTTTGGCAAAGACTCTGAAATTTTTCAGCTTTTTTCCATTAAACCGTCATTAATCGGCGCCAGGAATTTTTCCCCGTCGATCGCCACCCCCCTCGACCGCCCCCGATAGTGGGAAGTGCTAAATTTTGATTGTCTAAATTCTAAATAAATCACGAACCGAGGTGTAATGGTACATCGTATTTCGAGACATTTTTGAGTAAATATTCATATTTTTTCACCGGGTTTTCAGCTGAAAGTCTTAATTCGTTTTGTCTAGCACAGCGCCACCGAAATTTTCAGTGTTGCCAACATTTCTGAAATTTTTGCCTTTAAATTTTTTTGTTTTTTGGCAAAGACTCTGAAATTTTTCAGCTTTTTTCCATTAAACCGTCATTAATCGGCGCCAGGAATTTTTCCCCGTCGATCGCCACCCCCCTCGACCGCCCCCGATAGTGGGAAGTGCTAAATTTTGATTGTCTAAATTCTAAATAAATCACGAACCGAGGTGTAATGGTACATCGTATTTCGAGACATTTTTGAGTAAATATTCATATTTTTTCACCGGGTTTTCAGCTGAAAGTCTTAATTCGTTTTGTCTAGCACAGCGCCACCGAAATTTTCAGTGTTGCCAACATTTCTGAACATTTCTGAATTTTTTGCCTTTAAATTTTTTTGTTTTTTGGCAAAAACTCTGAAATTTTTCAGCTATTTTTCATTAAACCGTCATTAATCGGCGCCAGGAATTTTTCCCCGTCGATCGCCACCCCCCTCGACCGCCCCCGATAGTGGGAATTGCTAAATTTTGATTGTCTAAATTCTAAATAAATCACGAACCGAGGTGTAATGGTACATCGTATTTCGAGACATTTTTGAGTAAATATTCATATTTTTTCACCGGGTTTTCAGCTGAAAGTCTTAATTCGTTTTGTCTAGCACAGCGCCACCGAAATTTTCAGTGTTGCCAACATTTCTGAAATTTTTTTGCCTTTAAATTTTTTTGTTTTTTTGGCAAAGACTCTGAAATTTTTTCAGCTTTTTTCCATTAAACCGTCATTAATCGGCGCCAGGAATTTTTCCCCGTCGATCGCCACCCCCCTCGACCGCCCCCGATAGTGGGAAGTGCTAAATTTGATTGTCTAAATTCTAAATAAATCACGAACCGAGGTGTAATGGTACATCGTATTTCGAGACATTTTTGAGTAAATATTCATATTTTTTCACCGGGTTTTCAGCTGAAAGTCTTAATTCGTTTTGTCTAGCACAGCGCCACCGAAATTTTCAGTGTTGCCAACATTTCTGAAATTTTTGCCTTATATTTTTTTGTTTTTTGGCAAAGACTCTGAATTTTTTCAGCTTTTTTCCATTAAACCGTCATTAATCGGCGCCAGGATTTTTTCCCCGTCGATCGCCACCCCCCTCGACCGCCCCGATAGTGGGAAGTGCTAAATTTTGATTGTCTAAATTCTAAATAAATCACGAACCGAGGTGTAATGGTACATCGTATTTCGAGACATTTTTGAGTAAATATTCATATTTTTTCACCGGGTTTTCAGCTGAAAGTCTTAAATTCGTTTGTCTAGCACAGCGCCACCGAAATTTCAGTTGTTGCCAACATTTCTGAAATTTTTGCCTTTAAATTTTTTTGTTTTTTGGCAAAGACTCTGAAATTTTTCAGCTTTTTTCCATTAAACCGTCTTTAATCGGCGCCAGGAATTTTTCCCCGTCGATCGCCACCCCCTCGACCGCCCCCGATAGTGGGAAGTGCTAAATTTTGATTGTCTAAATTCTAAATAAATCACGAACCGAGGTGTAATGGTACATCGTATTTCGAGACATTTTTGAGTAAATATTAATATTTTTTCACCGGGTTTTACAGCTGAAAGTCTTAATTCGTTTTGTCTAGCACAGCGCCACCGAAATTTTCAGTGTTGCCAACATTTCTGAAATTTTTGCCTTTAATTTTTTTGTTTTTTGGCAAAGACTCTGAATTTTTCAGCTTTTTTCCATTAAACCGTCATTAATCGGCCGCCAGGAATTTTTCCCCGTCGATCGCCACCCCCCTCGACCCGCCCCCGATAGTGGGAAGTGCTAAATTTTGATTGTCTAAATTCTAAATAAATCACGAACCGAGGTGTAATGGTACATCGTATTTCGAGACATTTTTGAGTAAATATTCATATTTTTTCACCGGGTTTTCAGCTGAAAGTCTTAATTCGTTTTGTCTAGCACAGCGCCACCGAAATTTTCAGTGTTGCCAACATTTCTGACATTTCTGAATTTTTGCCTTTAATTTTTTTTTTTTTTTGGCAAAAACTCTGAAATTTTTCAGCTATTTTTCATTAAACCGTCATTAATCGGCGCCAGGAATTTTTCCCCGTCGATCGCCACCCCCCTCGACCGCCCCGATAGTGGGAATTGCTAAATTTTGATTGTCTAAATTCTAAATAAATCACGAACCGAGGTGTAATGGTACATCGTATTTCGAGACATTTTTGAGTAAATATTCATATTTTTCACCGGGTTTTCAGCTGAAAGTCTTAATTCGTTTTGTCTAGCACAGCGCCACCGAAATTTTCAGTGTTGCCAACATTTCTGAAATTTTTGCCTTTAAATTTTTTTTGTTTTTTGGCAAAGACTCTGAAATTTTTCAGCTTTTTTCCATTAAACCGTCATTAATCGGCGCCAGGAATTTTTCCCCGTCGATCGCCACCCCCCTCGACCGCCCCCGATAGTGGGAAGTGCTAAATTTTGATTGTCTAAATTCTAAATAAATCACGAACCGAGGTGTAATGGTACATCGTATTTCGAGACATTTTTGAGTAAATATTCATATTTTTTCACCGGGTTTTCAGCTGAAAGTCTTAATTCGTTTTGTCTAGCACAGCGCCACCGAAATTTCAGTGTTGCCAACATTTCTGAAAATTTTTGCCTTTAAATTTTTTGTTTTTGGCAAAGACTCTGAAATTTTTCAGCTTTTTTTCCATTAAACCGTCATTAATCGGCGCCAGGAATTTTTCCCCGTCGATCGCCACCCCCCTCGACCGCCCCCGATAGTGGGAAGTGCTAAATTTTGATTGTCTAAATTCTAAATAAATCACGAACCGAGGTGTAATGGTACTCGTATTTCGAGACATTTTTGAGTAAATATTCATATTTTTTCACCGGGTTTCAGCTGAAAGTCTTAATTCGTTTTGTCTAGCACAGCGCCACCGAAATTTTCAGTGTTGCCAACATTTCTGAACATTTCTGAATTTTTTGCCTTTAAATTTTTTTGTTTTTTGGCAAAAACTCTGAAATTTTTTCAGCTATTTTTCATTAAACCGTCATTAATCGGCGCCAGGAATTTTTCCCCGTCGATCGCCACCCCCCTCGACCGCCCCCGATAGTGGGAATTGCTAAATTTTGATTGTCTAAATTCTAAATAAATCACGAACCGAGGTGTAATGGTACATCGTATTTCGAGACATTTTTGAGTAAATATTCATATTTTTTCACCGGGTTTTCAGCTGAAAGTCTTAATTCGTTTTGTCTAGCACAGCGCCACCGAAATTTTCAGTGTTGCCAACATTTCTGAAATTTTTGCCTTTAAATTTTTTTGTTTTTTGGCAAAGACTCTGAAATTTTTCAGCTTTTTTCCATTAAACCGTCATTAATCGGCGCCAGGAATTTTTCCCCGTCGATCGCCACCCCCCTCGACCGCCCCCGATAGTGGGAAGTGCTAAATTTTGATTGTCTAAATTCTAAATAAATCACGAACCGAGGTGTAATGGTACATCGTATTTCGAGACATTTTTGAGTAAATATTCATATTTTTTCACCGGGTTTTCAGCTGAAAGTCTTAATTCGTTTTTGTCTAGCACAGCGCCACCGAAATTTTCAGTGTTGCCAACATTTCTGAAATTTTTGCCTTTAAATTTTTTTGTTTTTTGGCAAAGACTCTGAAATTTTTCAGCTTTTTTCCATTAAACCGTCATTAATCGGCGCCAGGAATTTTTCCCCGTCGATCGCCACCCCCCCTCGACCGCCCCCGATAGTGGGAAGTGCTAAATTTTGATTGTCTAAATTCTAAATAAATCACGAACCGAGGTGTAATGGTACATCGTATTTCGAGACATTTTTGAGTAAATATTCATATTTTTTCACCGGGTTTTCAGCTGAAAGTCTTAATTCGTTTTGTCTAGCACAGCGCCACCGAAATTTTCCAGTGTTGCCAACATTTCTGAAATTTTTGCCTTTAAATTTTTTTGTTTTTTGGCAAAGACTCTGAAATTTTTCAGCTTTTTTCCATTAAACCGTCATTAATCGGCGCCAGGGAATTTTTCCCCGTCGATCGCCACCCCCCTCGACCGCCCCCGATAGTGGGAAGTGCTAAATTTTGATTGTCTAAATTCTAAATAAATCACGAACCGAGGTGTAATGGTACATCGTATTTCGAGACATTTTGAGTAAATATTCATATTTTTTCACCGGGTTTTCAGCTGAAAGTCTTAATTCGTTTTGTCTAGCACAGCGCCACCGAAATTTTCAGTGTTGCCAACATTTCTGAACATTTCTGAATTTTTTGCCTTTAAATTTTTTTGTTTTTTGGCAAAAACTCTGAAATTTTTCAGCTATTTTTTCATTAAACCGTCATTAATCGGCGCCAGGAATTTTTCCCCGTCGATCGCCACCCCCCTCGACCGCCCCCGATAGTGGGAATTGCTAAATTTTGATTGTCTAAATTCTAAATAAATCACGAACCGAGGTGTAATGGTACATCGTATTTCGAGACATTTTTGAGTAAATATTCATATTTTTTCACCGGGTTTCAGCTGAAAGTCTTAATTCGTTTTGTCTAGCACAGCGCCACCGAAATTTCAGTGTTGCCAACATTTCTGAAATTTTTTGCCTTTAAATTTTTTTGTTTTTTGGCAAAGACTCTGAAATTTTTCAGCTTTTTTCCATTAAACCGTCATTAATCGGCGCCAGGAATTTTTCCCCGTCGATCGCCACCCCCCTCGACCGCCCCCGATAGTGGGAAGTGCTAAATTTTGATTGTCTAAATTCTAAATAAATCACGAACCGAGGTGTAATGGTACATCGTATTCGAGACATTTTTGAGTAAATATTCATATTTTTTCACCGGGTTTTCAGCTGAAAGTCTTAATTCGTTTTTGTCCTTGCACAGCGCCACCGAAATTTTTCAGTGTTGCCAACATTTCTGAAATTTTTGCCTTTAAATTTTTTTGTTTTTTGGCAAAGACTCTGAAATTTTTCAGCTTTTTTCCATTAAACCGTCATTAATCGGCGCCAGGAATTTTTCCCCGTCGATCGCCACCCCCCTCGACCGCCCCCGATAGTGGGAAGTGCTAAATTTTGATTGTCTAAATTCTAAATAAATCACGAACCGAGGTGTAATGGTACATCGTATTTCGAGACATTTTTGAGTAAATATTCATATTTTTTCACCGGGTTTTCAGCTGAAAGTCTTAATTCGTTTTGTCTAGCACAGCGCCACCGAATTTTCAGTGTTGCCAACATTTCTGAAATTTTTGCCTTTAAATTTTTTTTGTTTTTTGGCAAAGACTCTGAAATTTTTCAGCTTTTTTCCATTAAACCGTCATTAATCGGCGCCAGGAATTTTTCCCCGTCGATCGCCACCCCCCTCGACCGCCCCCGATAGTGGGAAGTGCTAAATTTTGATTGTCTAAATTCTAAATAAATCACGAACCGAGGTGTAATGGTACATCGTATTTCGAGACATTTTTGAGTAAATATTCATATTTTTTCACCGGGTTTTCAGCTGAAAGTCTAATTCGTTTTGTCTAGCAACAGCGCCACCGAAATTTTCAGTGTTGCCAACATTTCTGAAATTTTTGCCTTTAAATTTTTTGTTTTTTGGCAAAGACTCTGAAATTTTCAGCTTTTTTCCATTAAACCGTCATTAATCGGCGCCAGGAATTTTTCCCCGTCGATCGCCACCCCCTCGACCGCCCCCGATAGTGGGAAGTGCTAAATTTTGATTGTCTAAATTCTAAATAAATCACGAACCGAGGTGTAATGGTACATCGTATTTCGAGACATTTTTGAGTAAATATTCATATTTTTTCACCGGGTTTTCAGCTGAAAGTCTTAATTCGTTTTGTCTAGCACAGCGCCACCGAAATTTTCAGTGTTGCCAACATTTCTGAACATTTCTGAATTTTTTTGCCTTTAAATTTTTTTGTTTTTGGCAAAACTCTGAAATTTTTCAGCTATTTTTCATTAAACCGTCATTAATCGGCGCCAGGAATTTTTCCCCGTCGATCGCCACCCCCCTCGACCGCCCCCGATAGTGGGAATTGCTAAATTTTGATTGTCTAAATTCTAAATAAATCACGAACCGAGGTGTAATGGTACATCGTATTTCGAGACATTTTTGAGTAAATATTCATATTTTTTCACCGGGTTTTCAGCTGAAAGTCTTAATTCGTTTTGTCTAGCACAGCGCCACCGAAATTTTCAGTGTTGCCAACATTTCTGAAATTTTTGCCTTCATTAATCGGCGCCAGGAATTTTTCCCCGTCGATCGCCACCCCCCTCGACCGCCCCCGATAGTGGGAAGTGCTAAATTTTGATTGTCTAAATTCTAAATAAATCACGAACCGAGGTGTAATGGTACATCGTATTTCGAGACATTTTTGAGTAAATATTCATATTTTTTCACCGGGTTTTCAGCTGAAAGTCTTAATTCGTTTTGTCTAGCACAGCGCCACCGAAATTTTCAGTGTTGCCAACATTTCTGAAATTTTTGCCTTTAAATTTTTTTGTTTTTTGGCAAAGACTCTGAAATTTTTCAGCTTTTTTCCATTAAACCGTCATTAATCGGCGCCAGGAATTTTTCCCCCGTCGATCGCCACCCCCCTCGACCGCCCCCGATAGTGGGAAGTGCTAAATTTTGATTGTCTAAATTCTAAATAAATCACGAACCGAGGTGTAATGGTACATCGTATTTCGAGACATTTTTGAGTAAATATTCATATTTTTTCACCGGGTTTTCAGCTGAAAGTCTTAATTCGTTTTGTCTAGCACAGCGCCACCGAAATTTTCAGTGTTGCCAACATTTCTGACATTCTGAATTTTTTGCCTTTAAATTTTTTTGTTTTTTGGCAAAAACTCTGAAATTTTTCAGCTATTTTTCATTAAACCGTCATTAATCGGCGCCAGGAATTTTTCCCCGTCGATCGCCACCCCCCTCGACCGCCCCCGATAGTGGGAATTGCTAAATTTTGATTGTCTAAATTCTAAATAAATCACGAACCGAGGGTGTAATGGTACATCGTATTTCGAGACATTTTTGAGTAAATATTCATATTTTTTCACCGGGTTTTCAGCTGAAAGTCTTAATTCGTTTTGTCTAGCACAGCGCCACCGAAATTTTCAGTGTTGCCAACATTTCTGAAATTTTGCCTTTAAATTTTTTTGTTTTTTGGCAAAGACTCTGAAATTTTTTCAGCTTTTTTCATTAAACCGTCATTAATCGGCGCCAGGAATTTTTCCCCGTCGATCGCCACCCCCTCGACCGCCCCCGATAGTGGGAAGTGATAAATTTTGATTGTCTAAATTCTAAATAAATCACGAACCGAGTGTAATGGTACATCGTATTTCGAGACATTTTTGAGTAAATATTCATATTTTTTCACCGGGTTTTCAGCTGAAAGTCTTAATTCGTTTTGTCTAGCACAGCGCCACCGAAATTTTCAGTGTTGCCAACATTTCTGAAATTTTTGCCTTTAAATTTTTTTGTTTTTGGCAAAGGACTCTGAAATTTTTCAGCTTTTTTCCATTAAACCGTCATTAATCGGCGCCAGGAATTTTTCCCCGTCGATCGCCACCCCCCTCGACCGCCCCCGATAGTGGGAAGTGCTAAATTTTGATTGTCTAAATTCTAAATAAATCACGAACCGAGGTGTAATGGTACATCGTATTTCGAGACATTTTTGAGTAAATATTCATATTTTTTCACCGGGTTTTCAGCTGAAAGTCTTAATTCGTTTTGTCTAGCACAGCGCCACCGAAATTTTCAGTGTTGCCAACATTTCTGAAATTTTTGCCTTTAAATTTTTTTGTTTTTTGGCAAAGACTCTGAAATTTTTCAGCTTTTTCCATTAAACCGTCATTAATCGGCGCCAGGAATTTTTCCCCGTCGATCGCCACCCCCCTCGACCGCCCCCGATAGTGGGAAGTGCTAAATTTTGATTGTCTAAATTCTAAATAATCACGAACCGAGGTGTAATGGTACATCGTATTTCGAGACATTTTTGAGTAAATATTCATATTTTTCACCGGGTTTTTCAGCTGAAAGTCTTAATTCGTTTTGTCTAGCACAGCGCCACCGAAATTTTCAGTGTTGCCAACATTTTCTGAAATTTTTGCCTTTAAATTTTTTTGTTTTTTGGCAAAGACTCTGAAATTTTTTCAGCTTTTTTCCATTAAACCGTCATTAATCGGCGCCAGGAATTTTTCCCCGTCGATCGCCACCCCCCTCGACCGCCCCCGATAGTGGGAAGTGCTAAATTTTGATTGTCTAAATTCTAAATAAATCACGAACCGAGGTGTAATGGTACATCGTATTTCGAGACATTTTTGAGTAAATATTCATATTTTTTTCACCGGGTTTTCAGCTGAAAGTCTTAATTCGTTTTGTCTAGCACAGCGCCACCGAAATTTTCAGTGTTGCCAACATTTCTGAACATTTCTGAATTTTTTGCCTTTAAATTTTTTTTGTTTTTTGGCAAAAACTCTGAAATTTTTCAGCTATTTTTCATTAAACCGTCATTAATCGGCGCCAGGAATTTTTCCCCGTCGATCGCCACCCCCCTCGACCGCCCCCGATAGTGGGAATTGCTAAATTTTGATTGTCTAAATTCTAAATAAATCACGAACCGAGGTGTAATGGTACATCGTATTTCGAGACATTTTTGAGTAAATATTCATATTTTTTCACCGGGTTTTCAGCTGAAAGTCTTAATTCGTTTGTCTAGCACAGCGCCACCGAAATTTTCAGTGTTGCCAACATTTCTGAAATTTTTGCCTTTAAATTTTTTGTTTTTGGCAAAGACTCTGAAATTTTTCAGCTTTTTTCCATTAAACCGTCATTAATCGGCGCCAGGAATTTTTCCCCGTCGATCGCCACCCCCTCGACCGCCCCCGATAGTGGGAAGTGCTAAATTTTGATTGTCTAAATTCTAAATAATCACGAACCGAGGTGTAATGGTACATCGTATTTCGAGACATTTTTGAGTAAATATTCATATTTTTCACCGGGTTTTCAGCTGAAGTCTTAATTCGTTTTGTCTAGCACAGCGCCACCGAAATTTTCAGTGTTGCCAACATTTCTGAAATTTTTGCCTTTAAATTTTTTGTTTTTTGGCAAAGACTCTGAAATTTTTCAGCTTTTTTCCATTAAACCGTCATTAATCGGCGCCAGGAATTTTTCCCCGTCGATCGCCACCCCCCTCGACCGCCCCGATAGTGGGAAGTGCTAAATTTTGATTGTCTAAATTCTAAATAAATCACGAACCGAGGTGTAATGGTACATCGTATTTCGAGACATTTTTGAGTAAATATTCATATTTTTTCACCGGGTTTTCAGCTGAAGAGTCTTAATTCGTTTTGTCTAGCACAGGCGCCACCGAAATTTTCAGTGTTGCCAACATTTCTGAAATTTTTGCCTTTAAATTTTTTTTTGTTTTTGGCAAAGACTCTGAAATTTTTCAGCTTTTTTCCATTAAACCGTCATTAATCGGCGCCAGGAATTTTTCCCCGTCGATCGCCACCCCCCTCGACCGCCCCCGATAGTGGGAAGTGCTAATTTTGATTGTCTAAAATTCTAAATAAATCACGAACCGAGGTGTAATGGTACATCGTATTTCGAGACATTTTTGAGTAAATATTCATATTTTTTCACCGGGTTTTCAGCTGAAAGTCTTAATTCGTTTTGTCTAGCACAGCGCCACCGAAATTTTCAGTGTTGCCAACATTTCTGAAATTTTTGCCTTTAAATTTTTTTGTTTTTGGCAAGACTCTGAAATTTTTCAGCTTTTTTCCATTAAACCGTCATTAATCGGCGCCAGGAATTTTTCCCCGTCGATCGCCACCCCCCTCGACCGCCCCGATAGTGGGAAGTGCTAAATTTTGATTGTCTAAATTCTAAATAAATCACGAACCGAGGTGTAATGGTACATCGTATTTCGAGACATTTTTGAGTAAATATTCATATTTTTTCACCGGGTTTTCAGCTGAAAGTCTTAATTCGTTTTGTCTAGCACAGCGCCACCGAAATTTTCAGTGTTGCCACATTTCTGAACATTTCTGAATTTTTTGCCTTTAAATTTTTTTGTTTTTTGGCAAATACTCTGAAATTTTTCAGCTTTTTTTCATTAAACCGTCATTAATCGGCGCCAGGAATTTTTCCCCGTCGATCGCCACCCCCCTCGACCGCCCCCGATAGTGGGAATTGCCTAAATTTTGATTGTCTAAATTCTAAATAAATCACGAACCGAGGTGTAATGGTACATCGTATTTCGAGACATTTTTGAGTAAATATTCATATTTTTCACCGGGTTTTCAGCTGAAAGTCTTAATTCGTTTTGTCTAGCACAGCGCCACCGAATTTTCAGTGTTGCCAACATTTCTGAAATTTTTGCCTTTAAATTTTTTTGTTTTTTGGCAAAGACTCTGAAATTTTTCAGCTTTTTTCCATTAAACCGTTCATTAATCGGCGCCAGGAATTTTTCCCCGTCGATCGCCACCCCCCTCGACCGCCCCCGATAGTGGGAAGTGCTAAATTTTGATTGTCTAAATTCTAAATAAATCACGAACCGAGGTGTAATGGTACATCGTATTTCGAGACATTTTTGAGTAAATATTCATATTTTTTCACCGGGTTTTCAGCTGAAAGTCTTAATTCGTTTTGTCTAGCACAGCGCCACCGAAATTTCAGTGTTGCCAACATTCTGAAATTTTTGCCTTTAAATTTTTTTGTTTTTTGGCAAAGACTCTGAAAATTTTCAGCTTTTTTCCATTAAACGTCATTAATCGGCGCCAGGAATTTTTCCCCGTCGATCGCCACCCCCCTCGACCGCCCCGATTGTGGGAAGTGCTAATTTTGATTGTCTAAATTCTAAATAAATCACGAACCGAGGTGTAATGGTACATCGTATTTCGAGACATTTTTGAGTAAATATTCATATTTTTTCACCGGGTTTTCAGCTGAAAGTCTTAATTCGTTTTGTCTAGCACAGCGCCACCGAAATTTTCAGTGTTGCCAACATTTCTGAAATTTTTGCCTTTAAATTTTTTTGTTTTTTGGCAAAGACTCTGAAATTTTTCAGCTTTTTTCCATTAAACCGTCATTAATCGGCGCCAGGAATTTTTCCCCGTCGATCGCCACCCCCCTCGACCGCCCCCGATAGTGGGAAGTGCTAAATTTTGATTGTCTAAATTCTAAATAAATCACGAACCGAGGTGTAATGGTACATCGTATTTCGAGACATTTTTGAGTAAATATTCATATTTTTTCACCCGGGTTTTCAGCTGAAAGTCTTAATTCGTTTTGTCTAGCACAGCGCCACCGAAATTTTCAGTGTTGCCAACATTTCTGAACATTTCTGAATTTTTTTGCCTTTAAATTTTTTTGTTTTTTGGCAAAAACTCTGAAATTTTTCAGCTATTTTTCATTAAACCGTCATTAATCGGCGCCAGGAATTTTTCCCCGTCGATCGCCACCCCCCTCGACCGCCCCCGATAGTGGGAATTGCTAAATTTTGATTGTCTAAATTCTAAATAAATCACGAACCGAGGTGTAATGGTACATCGTATTTCGAGACATTTTTGAGTAAATATTCATATTTTTTCACCGGGTTTTCAGCTGAAAGTCTTAATTCGTTTTGTCTAGCACAGCGCCACCGAAATTTTCAGTGTTGCCAACATTTCTGAAATTTTTGCCTTTAAATTTTTTTGTTTTTTGGCAAAGACTCTGAAATTTTTCAGCTTTTTTCCATTAAACCGTCATTAATCGGCGCCAGGAATTTTTCCCCGTCGATCGCCACCCCCCTCGACCGCCCCCGATAGTGGGAAGTGCTAAATTTTGATTGTCTAAATTCTAAATAAATCACGAACCGAGGTGTAATGGTACATCGTATTTCGAGACATTTTTGAGTAAATATTCATATTTTTTCACCGGGTTTTCAGCTGAAAGTCTTAATTCGTTTTGTCTAGCACAGCGCCACCGAAATTTCAGTGTTGCCAACATTTCTGAAATTTTTGCTTTTAATTTTTTTGTTTTTTGGCAAAGACTCTGAAATTTTTCAGCTTTTTTCATTAAACCGTCATTAATCGGCGCCAGGAATTTTTCCCCGTCGATCGCCACCCCCCTCGACCGCCCCCGATAGTGGGAAGTGCTAAATTTTGATTGTCTAAATTCTAAATAAATCACGAACCGAGGTGTAATGGTACATCGTATTCGAGACATTTTTGAGTAAATATTCATATTTTTTCACCGGGTTTTCAGCTGAAAGTCTTAATTCGTTTTGTCTAGCACAGCGCCACCGAAATTTTCAGTGTTGCCAACATTTCTGAAATTTTGCCTTTAAATTTTTTTTGTTTTTTGGCAAAGACTCTGAAATTTTTCAGCTTTTTTCATTAAACCGTCATTAATCGGCGCCAGGAATTTTTCCCCGTCGATCGCCACCCCCCTCGACCGCCCCCGATAGTGGGAAGTGCTAAATTTTGATTGTCTAAATTCTAAATAAATCACGAACCGAGGTGTAATGGTACATCGTATTTCGAGACATTTTGAGTAAATATTCATATTTTTTCACCGGGTTTTCAGCTGAAAGTCTTAATTCGTTTTGTCTAGCACAGCGCCACCGAAATTTTCAGTGTTTGCCAACATTCTGAAATTTTTGCCTTTAAATTTTTTTGTTTTTTGGCAAAGACTCTGAAATTTTTCAGCTTTTTTCCATTAAACCGTCATTAATCGGCGCCAGGAATTTTCCCCGTCGATCGCCACCCCCTCGACACGCCCCCCGATAGTGGGAAGTGCTAAATTTTGATTGTCTAAATTCTAAATAAATCACGAACCGAGGTGTAATGGTACATCGTATTTCGAGACATTTTTGAGTAAATATTCATATTTTTTTCACGGGTTTTCAGCTGAAAGTCTTAATTCGTTTTGTCTAGCACAGCGCCACCGAAATTTTCA
>OV884027.1:33438-50143 GCA_930367265.1 Catocala fraxini
CATCGATTTTCGAAATATTTTAACGTCTAAAAGCAGTATATATTCATATTTTTTCAGCGGGTTTTCAGCTGAAACTCTTAATTCGTTTTGTCTGGCACAGCGCCCCCGAAATTTTCAGTCTAGCCGATATTTCAGAATTTTTTGCCTTTAAATTTTTTGTTTTTTGGCAAAGACTCTGAAATTTGTCAAAATTTTTTCAGTAAACCGTCGTTAATCGACGCCAGGAATTATTCCCCGTCGATCGCCACCCCTCTCGACCGCCCCCGATAGTGGGAAGTGCTAAATTTTATTGTCTAAATTCTAAATAAATCATAAACCGAGGTGTAATGGTACATCGATTTTCGAAATATTTTAACGTCTAAAAGCAGTATATATTCATATTTTTTCAGCGGGTTTTCAGCTGAAACTCTTAATTCGTTTTGTCTGGCACAGCGCCCCCGAAATTTTCAGTCTAGCCGATATTTCAGAATTTTTTGCCTTTAAATTTTTTGTTTTTTGGCAAAGACTCTGAAATTTGTCAAAATTTTTTCAGTAAACCGTCGTTAATCGACGCCAGGAATTATTCCCCGTCGATCGCCACCCCTCTCGACCGCCCCCGATAGTGGGAAGTGCTAAATTTTATTGTCTAAATTCTAAATAAATCATAAACCGAGGTGTAATGGTACATCGATTTTCGAAATATTTTAACGTCTAAAAGCAGTATATATTCATATTTTTTCAGCGGGTTTTCAGCTGAAACTCTTAATTCGTTTTGTCTGGCACAGCGCCCCCGAAATTTTCAGTCTAGCCGATATTTCAGAATTTTTTGCCTTTAAATTTTTTGTTTTTTGGCAAAGACTCTGAAATTTGTCAAAATTTTTTCAGTAAACCGTCGTTAATCGACGCCAGGAATTATTCCCCGTCGATCGCCACCCCTCTCGACCGCCCCCGATAGTGGGAAGTGCTAAATTTTATTGTCTAAATTCTAAATAAATCATAAACCGAGGTGTAATGGTACATCGATTTTCGAAATATTTTAACGTCTAAAAGCAGTATATATTCATATTTTTTCAGCGGGTTTTCAGCTGAAACTCTTAATTCGTTTTGTCTGGCACAGCGCCCCCGAAATTTTCAGTCTAGCCGATATTTCAGAATTTTTTGCCTTTAAATTTTTTGTTTTTTGGCAAAGACTCTGAAATTTGTCAAAATTTTTTCAGTAAACCGTCGTTAATCGACGCCAGGAATTATTCCCCGTCGATCGCCACCCCTCTCGACCGCCCCCGATAGTGGGAAGTGCTAAATTTTATTGTCTAAATTCTAAATAAATCATAAACCGAGGTGTAATGGTACATCGATTTTCGAAATATTTTAACGTCTAAAAGCAGTATATATTCATATTTTTTCAGCGGGTTTTCAGCTGAAACTCTTAATTCGTTTTGTCTGGCACAGCGCCCCCGAAATTTTCAGTCTAGCCGATATTTCAGAATTTTTTGCCTTTAAATTTTTTGTTTTTTGGCAAAGACTCTGAAATTTGTCAAAATTTTTTCAGTAAACCGTCGTTAATCGACGCCAGGAATTATTCCCCGTCGATCGCCACCCCTCTCGACCGCCCCCGATAGTGGGAAGTGCTAAATTTTATTGTCTAAATTCTAAATAAATCATAAACCGAGGTGTAATGGTACATCGATTTTCGAAATATTTTAACGTCTAAAAGCAGTATATATTCATATTTTTTCAGCGGGTTTTCAGCTGAAACTCTTAATTCGTTTTGTCTGGCACAGCGCCCCCGAAATTTTCAGTCTAGCCGATATTTCAGAATTTTTTGCCTTTAAATTTTTTGTTTTTTGGCAAAGACTCTGAAATTTGTCAAAATTTTTTCAGTAAACCGTCGTTAATCGACGCCAGGAATTATTCCCCGTCGATCGCCACCCCTCTCGACCGCCCCCGATAGTGGGAAGTGCTAAATTTTATTGTCTAAATTCTAAATAAATCATAAACCGAGGTGTAATGGTACATCGATTTTCGAAATATTTTAACGTCTAAAAGCAGTATATATTCATATTTTTTCAGCGGGTTTTCAGCTGAAACTCTTAATTCGTTTTGTCTGGCACAGCGCCCCCGAAATTTTCAGTCTAGCCGATATTTCAGAATTTTTTGCCTTTAAATTTTTTGTTTTTTGGCAAAGACTCTGAAATTTGTCAAAATTTTTTCAGTAAACCGTCGTTAATCGACGCCAGGAATTATTCCCCGTCGATCGCCACCCCTCTCGACCGCCCCCGATAGTGGGAAGTGCTAAATTTTATTGTCTAAATTCTAAATAAATCATAAACCGAGGTGTAATGGTACATCGATTTTCGAAATATTTTAACGTCTAAAAGCAGTATATATTCATATTTTTTCAGCGGGTTTTCAGCTGAAACTCTTAATTCGTTTTGTCTGGCACAGCGCCCCCGAAATTTTCAGTCTAGCCGATATTTCAGAATTTTTTGCCTTTAAATTTTTTGTTTTTTGGCAAAGACTCTGAAATTTGTCAAAATTTTTTCAGTAAACCGTCGTTAATCGACGCCAGGAATTATTCCCCGTCGATCGCCACCCCTCTCGACCGCCCCCGATAGTGGGAAGTGCTAAATTTTATTGTCTAAATTCTAAATAAATCATAAACCGAGGTGTAATGGTACATCGATTTTCGAAATATTTTAACGTCTAAAAGCAGTATATATTCATATTTTTTCAGCGGGTTTTCAGCTGAAACTCTTAATTCGTTTTGTCTGGCACAGCGCCCCCGAAATTTTCAGTCTAGCCGATATTTCAGAATTTTTTGCCTTTAAATTTTTTGTTTTTTGGCAAAGACTCTGAAATTTGTCAAAATTTTTTCAGTAAACCGTCGTTAATCGACGCCAGGAATTATTCCCCGTCGATCGCCACCCCTCTCGACCGCCCCCGATAGTGGGAAGTGCTAAATTTTATTGTCTAAATTCTAAATAAATCATAAACCGAGGTGTAATGGTACATCGATTTTCGAAATATTTTAACGTCTAAAAGCAGTATATATTCATATTTTTTCAGCGGGTTTTCAGCTGAAACTCTTAATTCGTTTTGTCTGGCACAGCGCCCCCGAAATTTTCAGTCTAGCCGATATTTCAGAATTTTTTGCCTTTAAATTTTTTGTTTTTTGGCAAAGACTCTGAAATTTGTCAAAATTTTTTCAGTAAACCGTCGTTAATCGACGCCAGGAATTATTCCCCGTCGATCGCCACCCCTCTCGACCGCCCCCGATAGTGGGAAGTGCTAAATTTTATTGTCTAAATTCTAAATAAATCATAAACCGAGGTGTAATGGTACATCGATTTTCGAAATATTTTAACGTCTAAAAGCAGTATATATTCATATTTTTTCAGCGGGTTTTCAGCTGAAACTCTTAATTCGTTTTGTCTGGCACAGCGCCCCCGAAATTTTCAGTCTAGCCGATATTTCAGAATTTTTTGCCTTTAAATTTTTTGTTTTTTGGCAAAGACTCTGAAATTTGTCAAAATTTTTTCAGTAAACCGTCGTTAATCGACGCCAGGAATTATTCCCCGTCGATCGCCACCCCTCTCGACCGCCCCCGATAGTGGGAAGTGCTAAATTTTATTGTCTAAATTCTAAATAAATCATAAACCGAGGTGTAATGGTACATCGATTTTCGAAATATTTTAACGTCTAAAAGCAGTATATATTCATATTTTTTCAGCGGGTTTTCAGCTGAAACTCTTAATTCGTTTTGTCTGGCACAGCGCCCCCGAAATTTTCAGTCTAGCCGATATTTCAGAATTTTTTGCCTTTAAATTTTTTGTTTTTTGGCAAAGACTCTGAAATTTGTCAAAATTTTTTCAGTAAACCGTCGTTAATCGACGCCAGGAATTATTCCCCGTCGATCGCCACCCCTCTCGACCGCCCCCGATAGTGGGAAGTGCTAAATTTTATTGTCTAAATTCTAAATAAATCATAAACCGAGGTGTAATGGTACATCGATTTTCGAAATATTTTAACGTCTAAAAGCAGTATATATTCATATTTTTTCAGCGGGTTTTCAGCTGAAACTCTTAATTCGTTTTGTCTGGCACAGCGCCCCCGAAATTTTCAGTCTAGCCGATATTTCAGAATTTTTTGCCTTTAAATTTTTTGTTTTTTGGCAAAGACTCTGAAATTTGTCAAAATTTTTTCAGTAAACCGTCGTTAATCGACGCCAGGAATTATTCCCCGTCGATCGCCACCCCTCTCGACCGCCCCCGATAGTGGGAAGTGCTAAATTTTATTGTCTAAATTCTAAATAAATCATAAACCGAGGTGTAATGGTACATCGATTTTCGAAATATTTTAACGTCTAAAAGCAGTATATATTCATATTTTTTCAGCGGGTTTTCAGCTGAAACTCTTAATTCGTTTTGTCTGGCACAGCGCCCCCGAAATTTTCAGTCTAGCCGATATTTCAGAATTTTTTGCCTTTAAATTTTTTGTTTTTTGGCAAAGACTCTGAAATTTGTCAAAATTTTTTCAGTAAACCGTCGTTAATCGACGCCAGGAATTATTCCCCGTCGATCGCCACCCCTCTCGACCGCCCCCGATAGTGGGAAGTGCTAAATTTTATTGTCTAAATTCTAAATAAATCATAAACCGAGGTGTAATGGTACATCGATTTTCGAAATATTTTAACGTCTAAAAGCAGTATATATTCATATTTTTTCAGCGGGTTTTCAGCTGAAACTCTTAATTCGTTTTGTCTGGCACAGCGCCCCCGAAATTTTCAGTCTAGCCGATATTTCAGAATTTTTTGCCTTTAAATTTTTTGTTTTTTGGCAAAGACTCTGAAATTTGTCAAAATTTTTTCAGTAAACCGTCGTTAATCGACGCCAGGAATTATTCCCCGTCGATCGCCACCCCTCTCGACCGCCCCCGATAGTGGGAAGTGCTAAATTTTATTGTCTAAATTCTAAATAAATCATAAACCGAGGTGTAATGGTACATCGATTTTCGAAATATTTTAACGTCTAAAAGCAGTATATATTCATATTTTTTCAGCGGGTTTTCAGCTGAAACTCTTAATTCGTTTTGTCTGGCACAGCGCCCCCGAAATTTTCAGTCTAGCCGATATTTCAGAATTTTTTGCCTTTAAATTTTTTGTTTTTTGGCAAAGACTCTGAAAATTGTCAAAATTTTTTCAGTAAACCGTCGTTAATCGACGCCAGGAATTATTCCCCGTCGATCGCCACCCCTCTCGACCGCCCCCGATAGTGGGAAGTGCTAAATTTTATTGTCTAAATTCTAAATAAATCATAAACCGAGGTGTAATGGTACATCGATTTTCGAAACTATTTTAACGTCTAAAAGCAGTATATATTCATATTTTTTCAGCGGGTTTTCAGCTGAAACTCTTAATTCGTTTTGTCTGGCACAGCGCCCCCGAAATTTTCAGTCTAGCCGATATTTCAGAATTTTTTGCCTTTAAATTTTTTGTTTTTTGGCAAAGACTCTGAAATTTGTCAAAATTTTTTCAGTAAACCGTCGTTAATCGACGCCAGGAATTATTCCCCGTCGATCGCCACCCCTCTCGACCGCCCCCGATAGTGGGAAGTGCTAAATTTTATTGTCTAAATTCTAAATAAATCATAAACCGAGGTGTAATGGTACATCGATTTTCGAAATATTTTAACGTCTAAAAGCAGTATATATTCATATTTTTTCAGCGGGTTTTCAGCTGAAACTCTTAATTCGTTTTGTCTGGCACAGCGCCCCCGAAATTTTCAGTCCCCCGAAATTTTCAGTCTAGCGATATTTCAGAACTTTATTGCCTTTAAATTTTTTGTTTTTTGGCAAAGACTCTGAAATTTGTCAAAATTTTTTTCAGCTAACCGTCGTAACCGACGCAGAATTATTCCCCGTCGATCGCCACCCCTCTCGACCGACCCGATAGTGGGAAGTGTAAATTTTATTGTCTAATCTAAAACCTAAACCGAGGTGTAATGGTACATCGATTCGAACTATCTAACGTCTAAAGCAGTATATATTCATATTTTTTCAGCGGGTTTTCAGCTGAAACTCTTAATTCGTTTTGTCTGGCACAGCGCCCCCGAAATTTTCAGTCTAGCCGATATTTCAGAATTTTTTGCCTTTAAATTTTTTGTTTTTTGGCAAAGACTCTGAAATTTGTCAAAATTTTTTCAGTAAACCGTCGTTAATCGACGCCAGGAATTATTCCCCGTCGATCGCCACCCCTCTCGACCGCCCCCGATAGTGGGAAGTGCTAAATTTTATTGTCTAAATTCTAAATAAATCATAAACCGAGGTGTAATGGTACATCGATTTTCGAAATATTTTAACGTCTAAAAGCAGTATATATTCATATTTTTTCAGCGGGTTTTCAGCTGAAACTCTTAATTCGTTTTGTCTGGCACAGCGCCCCCGAAATTTTCAGTCTAGCCGATATTTCAGAATTTTTTGCCTTTAAATTTTTTGTTTTTTGGCAAAGACTCTGAAATTTGTCAAAATTTTTTCAGTAAACCGTCGTTAATCGACGCCAGGAATTATTCCCCGTCGATCGCCACCCCTCTCGACCGCCCCGATAGTGGGAAGTGCTAAATTTTATTGTCTAAATTCTAAATAAATCATAAACCGAGGTGTAATGGTACATCGATTTTCGAAATATTTTAACGTCTAAAAGCAGTATATATTCATATTTTTTCAGCGGGTTTTCAGCTGAAACTCTTAATTCGTTTTGTCTGGCACAGCGCCCCCGAAATTTTCAGTCTAGCCGATATTTCAGAATTTTTTGCCTTTAAATTTTTTGTTTTTTGGCAAAGACTCTGAAATTTGTCAAAATTTTTTCAGTAAACCGTCGTTAATCGACGCCAGGAATTATTCCCCGTCGATCGCCACCCCTCTCGACCGCCCCCGATAGTGGGAAGTGCTAAATTTTATTGTCTAAATTCTAAATAAATCATAAACCGAGGTGTAATGGTACATCGATTTTCGAAATATTTTAACGTCTAAAAGCAGTATATATTCATATTTTTTCAGCGGGTTTTCAGCTGAAACTCTTAATTCGTTTTGTCTGGCACAGCGCCCCCGAAATTTTCAGTCTAGCCGATATTTCAGAATTTTTTGCCTTTAAATTTTTTGTTTTTTGGCAAAGACTCTGAAATTTGTCAAAATTTTTTCAGTAAACCGTCGTTAATCGACGCCAGGAATTATTCCCCGTCGATCGCCACCCCTCTCGACCGCCCCCGATAGTGGGAAGTGCTAAATTTTATTGTCTAAATTCTAAATAAATCATAAACCGAGGTGTAATGGTACATCGATTTTCGAAATATTTTAACGTCTAAAAGCAGTATATATTCATATTTTTTCAGCGGGTTTTCAGCTGAAACTCTTAATTCGTTTTGTCTGGCACAGCGCCCCCGAAATTTTCAGTCTAGCCGATATTTCAGAATTTTTTGCCTTTAAATTTTTGTTTTTTGGCAAAGACTCTGAAATTTGTCAAAATTTTTTCAGTAAACCGTCGTTAATCGACGCCAGGAATTATTCCCCGTCGATCGCCACCCCTCTCGACCGCCCCCGATAGTGGGAAGTGCTAAATTTTATTGTCTAAATTCTAAATAAATCATAAACCGAGGTGTAATGGTACATCGATTTTCGAAATATTTTAACGTCTAAAAGCAGTATATATTCATATTTTTTCAGCGGGTTTTCAGCTGAAACTCTTAATTCGTTTTGTCTGGCACAGCGCCCCCGAAATTTTCAGTCTAGCCGATATTTCAGAATTTTTTGCCTTTAAATTTTTTGTTTTTTGGCAAAGACTCTGAAATTTGTCAAAATTTTTTCAGTAAACCGTCGTTAATCGACGCCAGGAATTATTCCCCGTCGATCGCCACCCCTCTCGACCGCCCCCGATAGTGGGAAGTGCTAAATTTTATTGTCTAAATTCTAAATAAATCATAAACCGAGGTGTAATGGTACATCGATTTTCGAAATATTTTAACGTCTAAAAGCAGTATATATTCATATTTTTTCAGCGGGTTTTCAGCTGAAACTCTTAATTCGTTTTGTCTGGCACAGCGCCCCCGAAATTTTCAGTCTAGCCGATATTTCAGAATTTTTTGCCTTTAAATTTTTTGTTTTTTGGCAAAGACTCTGAAATTTGTCAAAATTTTTTCAGTAAACCGTCGTTAATCGACGCCAGGAATTATTCCCCGTCGATCGCCACCCCTCTCGACCGCCCCCGATAGTGGGAAGTGCTAAATTTTATTGTCTAAATTCTAAATAAATCATAAACCGAGGTGTAATGGTACATCGATTTTCGAAATATTTTAACGTCTAAAAGCAGTATATATTCATATTTTTTCAGCGGGTTTTCAGCTGAAACTCTTAATTCGTTTTGTCTGGCACAGCGCCCCCGAAATTTTCAGTCTAGCCGATATTTCAGAATTTTTTGCCTTTAAATTTTTTGTTTTTTGGCAAAGACTCTGAAATTTGTCAAAATTTTTTCAGTAAACCGTCGTTAATCGACGCCAGGAATTATTCCCCGTCGATCGCCACCCCTCTCGACCGCCCCCGATAGTGGGAAGTGCTAAATTTTATTGTCTAAATTCTAAATAAATCATAAACCGAGGTGTAATGGTACATCGATTTTCGAAATATTTTAACGTCTAAAAGCAGTATATATTCATATTTTTTCAGCGGGTTTTCAGCTGAAACTCTTAATTCGTTTTGTCTGGCACAGCGCCCCCGAAATTTTCAGTCTAGCCGATATTTCAGAATTTTTTGCCTTTAAATTTTTTGTTTTTTGGCAAAGACTCTGAAATTTGTCAAAATTTTTTCAGTAAACCGTCGTTAATCGACGCCAGGAATTATTCCCCGTCGATCGCCACCCCTCTCGACCGCCCCCGATAGTGGGAAGTGCTAAATTTTATTGTCTAAATTCTAAATAAATCATAAACCGAGGTGTAATGGTACATCGATTTTCGAAATATTTTAACGTCTAAAAGCAGTATATATTCATATTTTTTCAGCGGGTTTTCAGCTGAAACTCTTAATTCGTTTTGTCTGGCACAGCGCCCCCGAAATTTTCAGTCTAGCCGATATTTCAGAATTTTTTGCCTTTAAATTTTTTGTTTTTTGGCAAAGACTCTGAAATTTGTCAAAATTTTTTCAGTAAACCGTCGTTAATCGACGCCAGGAATTATTCCCCGTCGATCGCCACCCCTCTCGACCGCCCCCGATAGTGGGAAGTGCTAAATTTTATTGTCTAAATTCTAAATAAATCATAAACCGAGGTGTAATGGTACATCGATTTTCGAAATATTTTAACGTCTAAAAGCAGTATATATTCATATTTTTTCAGCGGGTTTTCAGCTGAAACTCTTAATTCGTTTTGTCTGGCACAGCGCCCCCGAAATTTTCAGTCTAGCCGATATTTCAGAATTTTTTGCCTTTAAATTTTTTGTTTTTTGGCAAAGACTCTGAAATTTGTCAAAATTTTTTCAGTAAACCGTCGTTAATCGACGCCAGGAATTATTCCCCGTCGATCGCCACCCCTCTCGACCGCCCCCGATAGTGGGAAGTGCTAAATTTTATTGTCTAAATTCTAAATAAATCATAAACCGAGGTGTAATGGTACATCGATTTTCGAAATATTTTAACGTCTAAAAGCAGTATATATTCATATTTTTTCAGCGGGTTTTCAGCTGAAACTCTTAATTCGTTTTGTCTGGCACAGCGCCCCCGAAATTTTCAGTCTAGCCGATATTTCAGAATTTTTTGCCTTTAAATTTTTTGTTTTTTGGCAAAGACTCTGAAATTTGTCAAAATTTTTTCAGTAAACCGTCGTTAATCGACGCCAGGAATTATTCCCCGTCGATCGCCACCCCTCTCGACCGCCCCCGATAGTGGGAAGTGCTAAATTTTATTGTCTAAATTCTAAATAAATCATAAACCGAGGTGTAATGGTACATCGATTTTCGAAATATTTTAACGTCTAAAAGCAGTATATATTCATATTTTTTCAGCGGGTTTTCAGCTGAAACTCTTAATTCGTTTTGTCTGGCACAGCGCCCCCGAAATTTTCAGTCTAGCCGATATTTCAGAATTTTTTGCCTTTAAATTTTTTGTTTTTTGGCAAAGACTCTGAAATTTGTCAAAATTTTTTCAGTAAACCGTCGTTAATCGACGCCAGGAATTATTCCCCGTCGATCGCCACCCTCTCGACCGCCCCCGATAGTGGGAAGTGCTAAATTTTATTGTCTAAATTCTAAATAAATCATAAACCGAGGTGTAATGGTACATCGATTTTCGAAATATTTTAACGTCTAAAAGCAGTATATATTCATATTTTTTCAGCGGGTTTTCAGCTGAAACTCTTAATTCGTTTTGTCTGGCACAGCACCCCGAAATTTTCAGTCTAGCCGATATTTCAGAATTTTTTGCCTTTAAATTTTTTGTTTTTTGGCAAAGACTCTGAAATTTGTCAAAATTTTTTCAGTAAACCGTCGTTAATCGACGCCAGGAATTATTCCCCGTCGATCGCCACCCCTCTCGACCGCCCCCGATAGTGGGAAGTGCTAAATTTTATTGTCTAAATTCTAAATAAATCATAAACCGAGGTGTAATGGTACATCGATTTTCGAAATATTTTAACGTCTAAAAGCAGTATATATTCATATTTTTTCAGCGGGTTTTCAGCTGAAACTCTTAATTCGTTTTGTCTGGCACAGCGCCCCCGAAATTTTCAGTCTAGCCGATATTTCAGAATTTTTTGCCTTTAAATTTTTTGTTTTTTGGCAAAGACTCTGAAATTTGTCAAAATTTTTTCAGTAAACCGTCGTTAATCGACGCCAGGAATTATTCCCCGTCGATCGCCACCCCTCTCGACCGCCCCCGATAGTGGGAAGTGCTAAATTTTATTGTCTAAATTCTAAATAAATCATAAACCGAGGTGTAATGGTACATCGATTTTCGAAATATTTTAACGTCTAAAAGCAGTATATATTCATATTTTTTCAGCGGGTTTTCAGCTGAAACTCTTAATTCGTTTTGTCTGGCACAGCGCCCCCGAAATTTTCAGTCTAGCCGATATTTCAGAATTTTTTGCCTTTAAATTTTTTGTTTTTTGGCAAAGACTCTGAAATTTGTCAAAATTTTTTCAGTAAACCGTCGTTAATCGACGCCAGGAATTATTCCCCGTCGATCGCCACCCCTCTCGACCGCCCCCGATAGTGGGAAGTGCTAAATTTTATTGTCTAAATTCTAAATAAATCATAAACCGAGGTGTAATGGTACATCGATTTTCGAAATATTTTAACGTCTAAAAGCAGTATATATTCATATTTTTTCAGCGGGTTTTCAGCTGAAACTCTTAATTCGTTTTGTCTGGCACAGCGCCCCCGAAATTTTCAGTCTAGCCGATATTTCAGAATTTTTTGCCTTTAAATTTTTTGTTTTTTGGCAAAGACTCTGAAATTTGTCAAAATTTTTTCAGTAAACCGTCGTTAATCGACGCCAGGAATTATTCCCCGTCGATCGCCACCCCTCTCGACCGCCCCCGATAGTGGGAAGTGCTAAATTTTATTGTCTAAATTCTAAATAAATCATAAACCGAGGTGTAATGGTACATCGATTTTCGAAATATTTTAACGTCTAAAAGCAGTATATATTCATATTTTTTCAGCGGGTTTTCAGCTGAAACTCTTAATTCGTTTTGTCTGGCACAGCGCCCCCGAAATTTTCAGTCTAGCCGATATTTCAGAATTTTTTGCCTTTAAATTTTTTGTTTTTTGGCAAAGACTCTGAAATTTGTCAAAATTTTTTCAGTAAACCGTCGTTAATCGACGCCAGGAATTATTCCCCGTCGATCGCCACCCCTCTCGACCGCCCCCGATAGTGGGAAGTGCTAAATTTTATTGTCTAAATTCTAAATAAATCATAAACCGAGGTGTAATGGTACATCGATTTTCGAAATATTTTAACGTCTAAAAGCAGTATATATTCATATTTTTTCAGCGGGTTTTCAGCTGAAACTCTTAATTCGTTTTGTCTGGCACAGCGCCCCCGAAATTTTCAGTCTAGCCGATATTTCAGAATTTTTTGCCTTTAAATTTTTTGTTTTTTGGCAAAGACTCTGAAATTTGTCAAAATTTTTTCAGTAAACCGTCGTTAATCGACGCCAGGAATTATTCCCCGTCGATCGCCACCCCTCTCGACCGCCCCCGATAGTGGGAAGTGCTAAATTTTATTGTCTAAATTCTAAATAAATCATAAACCGAGGTGTAATGGTACATCGATTTTCGAAATATTTTAACGTCTAAAAGCAGTATATATTCATATTTTTTCAGCGGGTTTTCAGCTGAAACTCTTAATTCGTTTTGTCTGGCACAGCGCCCCCGAAATTTTCAGTCTAGCCGATATTTCAGAATTTTTTGCCTTTAAATTTTTTGTTTTTTGGCAAAGACTCTGAAATTTGTCAAAATTTTTTCAGTAAACCGTCGTTAATCGACGCCAGGAATTATTCCCCGTCGATCGCCACCCCTCTCGACCGCCCCCGATAGTGGGAAGTGCTAAATTTTATTGTCTAAATTCTAAATAAATCATAAACCGAGGTGTAATGGTACATCGATTTTCGAAATATTTTAACGTCTAAAAGCAGTATATATTCATATTTTTTCAGCGGGTTTTCAGCTGAAACTCTTAATTCGTTTTGTCTGGCACAGCGCCCCCGAAATTTTCAGTCTAGCCGATATTTCAGAATTTTTTGCCTTTAAATTTTTTGTTTTTTGGCAAAGACTCTGAAATTTGTCAAAATTTTTTCAGTAAACCGTCGTTAATCGACGCCAGGAATTATTCCCCGTCGATCGCCACCCCTCTCGACCGCCCCCGATAGTGGGAAGTGCTAAATTTTATTGTCTAAATTCTAAATAAATCATAAACCGAGGTGTAATGGTACATCGATTTTCGAAATATTTTAACGTCTAAAAGCAGTATATATTCATATTTTTTCAGCGGGTTTTCAGCTGAAACTCTTAATTCGTTTTGTCTGGCACAGCGCCCCCGAAATTTTCAGTCTAGCCGATATTTCAGAATTTTTTGCCTTTAAATTTTTTGTTTTTTGGCAAAGACTCTGAAATTTGTCAAAATTTTTTCAGTAAACCGTCGTTAATCGACGCCAGGAATTATTCCCCGTCGATCGCCACCCCTCTCGACCGCCCCCGATAGTGGGAAGTGCTAAATTTTATTGTCTAAATTCTAAATAAATCATAAACCGAGGTGTAATGGTACATCGATTTTCGAAATATTTTAACGTCTAAAAGCAGTATATATTCATATTTTTTCAGCGGGTTTTCAGCTGAAACTCTTAATTCGTTTTGTCTGGCACAGCGCCCCCGAAATTTTCAGTCTAGCCGATATTTCAGAATTTTTTGCCTTTAAATTTTTTGTTTTTTGGCAAAGACTCTGAAATTTGTCAAAATTTTTTCAGTAAACCGTCGTTAATCGACGCCAGGAATTATTCCCCGTCGATCGCCACCCCTCTCGACCGCCCCCGATAGTGGGAAGTGCTAAATTTTATTGTCTAAATTCTAAATAAATCATAAACCGAGGTGTAATGGTACATCGATTTTCGAAATATTTTAACGTCTAAAAGCAGTATATATTCATATTTTTTCAGCGGGTTTTCAGCTGAAACTCTTAATTCGTTTTGTCTGGCACAGCGCCCCCGAAATTTTCAGTCTAGCCGATATTTCAGAATTTTTTGCCTTTAAATTTTTTGTTTTTTGGCAAAGACTCTGAAATTTGTCAAAATTTTTTCAGTAAACCGTCGTTAATCGACGCCAGGAATTATTCCCCGTCGATCGCCACCCCTCTCGACCGCCCCCGATAGTGGGAAGTGCTAAATTTTATTGTCTAAATTCTAAATAAATCATAAACCGAGGTGTAATGGTACATCGATTTTCGAAATATTTTAACGTCTAAAAGCAGTATATATTCATATTTTTTCAGCGGGTTTTCAGCTGAAACTCTTAATTCGTTTTGTCTGGCACAGCGCCCCCGAAATTTTCAGTCTAGCCGATATTTCAGAATTTTTTGCCTTTAAATTTTTTGTTTTTTGGCAAAGACTCTGAAATTTGTCAAAATTTTTTCAGTAAACCGTCGTTAATCGACGCCAGGAATTATTCCCCGTCGATCGCCACCCCTCTCGACCGCCCCCGATAGTGGGAAGTGCTAAATTTTATTGTCTAAATTCTAAATAAATCATAAACCGAGGTGTAATGGTACATCGATTTTCGAAATATTTTAACGTCTAAAAGCAGTATATATTCATATTTTTTCAGCGGGTTTTCAGCTGAAACTCTTAATTCGTTTTGTCTGGCACAGCGCCCCCGAAATTTTCAGTCTAGCCGATATTTCAGAATTTTTTGCCTTTAAATTTTTTGTTTTTTGGCAAAGACTCTGAAATTTGTCAAAATTTTTTCAGTAAACCGTCGTTAATCGACGCCAGGAATTATTCCCCGTCGATCGCCACCCCTCTCGACCGCCCCCGATAGTGGGAAGTGCTAAATTTTATTGTCTAAATTCTAAATAAATCATAAACCGAGGTGTAATGGTACATCGATTTTCGAAATATTTTAACGTCTAAAAGCAGTATATATTCATATTTTTTCAGCGGGTTTTCAGCTGAAACTCTTAATTCGTTTTGTCTGGCACAGCGCCCCCGAAATTTTCAGTCTAGCCGATATTTCAGAATTTTTTGCCTTTAAATTTTTTGTTTTTTGGCAAAGACTCTGAAATTTGTCAAAATTTTTTCAGTAAACCGTCGTTAATCGACGCCAGGAATTATTCCCCGTCGATCGCCACCCCTCTCGACCGCCCCCGATAGTGGGAAGTGCTAAATTTTATTGTCTAAATTCTAAATAAATCATAAACCGAGGTGTAATGGTACATCGATTTTCGAAATATTTTAACGTCTAAAAGCAGTATATATTCATATTTTTTCAGCGGGTTTTCAGCTGAAACTCTTAATTCGTTTTGTCTGGCACAGCGCCCCCGAAATTTTCAGTCTAGCCGATATTTCAGAATTTTTTGCCTTTAAATTTTTTGTTTTTTGGCAAAGACTCTGAAATTTGTCAAAATTTTTTCAGTAAACCGTCGTTAATCGACGCCAGGAATTATTCCCCGTCGATCGCCACCCCTCTCGACCGCCCCCGATAGTGGGAAGTGCTAAATTTTATTGTCTAAATTCTAAATAAATCATAAACCGAGGTGTAATGGTACATCGATTTTCGAAATATTTTAACGTCTAAAAGCAGTATATATTCATATTTTTTCAGCGGGTTTTCAGCTGAAACTCTTAATTCGTTTTGTCTGGCACAGCGCCCCCGAAATTTTCAGTCTAGCCGATATTTCAGAATTTTTTGCCTTTAAATTTTTTGTTTTTTGGCAAAGACTCTGAAATTTGTCAAAATTTTTTCAGTAAACCGTCGTTAATCGACGCCAGGAATTATTCCCCGTCGATCGCCACCCCTCTCGACCGCCCCCGATAGTGGGAAGTGCTAAATTTTATTGTCTAAATTCTAAATAAATCATAAACCGAGGTGTAATGGTACATCGATTTTCGAAATATTTTAACGTCTAAAAGCAGTATATATTCATATTTTTTCAGCGGGTTTTCAGCTGAAACTCTTAATTCGTTTTGTCTGGCACAGCGCCCCCGAAATTTTCAGTCTAGCCGATATTTCAGAATTTTTTGCCTTTAAATTTTTTGTTTTTTGGCAAAGACTCTGAAATTTGTCAAAATTTTTTCAGTAAACCGTCGTTAATCGACGCCAGGAATTATTCCCCGTCGATCGCCACCCCTCTCGACCGCCCCCGATAGTGGGAAGTGCTAAATTTTATTGTCTAAATTCTAAATAAATCATAAACCGAGGTGTAATGGTACATCGATTTTCGAAATATTTTAACGTCTAAAAGCAGTATATATTCATATTTTTTCAGCGGGTTTTCAGCTGAAACTCTTAATTCGTTTTGTCTGGCACAGCGCCCCCGAAATTTTCAGTCTAGCCGATATTTCAGAATTTTTTGCCTTTAAATTTTTTGTTTTTTGGCAAAGACTCTGAAATTTGTCAAAATTTTTTCAGTAAACCGTCGTTAATCGACGCCAGGAATTATTCCCCGTCGATCGCCACCCCTCTCGACCGCCCCCGATAGTGGGAAGTGCTAAATTTTATTGTCTAAATTCTAAATAAATCATAAACCGAGGTGTAATGGTACATCGATTTTCGAAATATTTTAACGTCTAAAAGCAGTATATATTCATATTTTTTCAGCGGGTTTTCAGCTGAAACTCTTAATTCGTTTTGTCTGGCACAGCGACACCCGAAATTTTCAGTCTAGCCGATATTTCAGAATTTTTTGCCTTTAAATTTTTTGTTTTTTGGCAAAGACTCTGAAATTTGTCAAAATTTTTTCAGTAAACCGTCGTTAATCGACGCCAGGAATTATTCCCCGTCGATCGCCACCCCTCTCGACCGCCCCCGATAGTGGGAAGTGCTAAATTTTATTGTCTAGATACTAATAAATCATAAACCGAGGTGTAATGGTACATCGATTTTCGAAATATTTTAACGTCTAAAAGCAGTATATATTCATATTTTTTCAGCGGGTTTTCAGCTGAAACTCTTAATTCGTTTTGTCTGGCACAGCGCCC
>OV884027.1:50343-72914 GCA_930367265.1 Catocala fraxini
ATCGGGGGGGCGGTCCGAGAGGGGTGGCGATCGACGGGGAATAATTCCTGGCGTCGATTAACGACGGTTTACTGAAAAAATTTGACAAATTTCAGAGTCTTTGCCAAAAAACAAAAATTTAAAGGCAAAAAAATTCTGAATATCGGCTAGACTGAAAATTTCGGGGGCGCTGTGCCAGACAAAACGAATTAAGAGTTTCAGCTGAAAACCCGCTGAAAAAATATGAATATATACTGCTTTTAGACGTTAAAATATTTCGAAAATCGATGTACCATTACACCTCGTTTATGATTATTTAGAATTTAGACAATAAAATTTAGCACTTCCCACTATCGGGGGCGGTCGAGAGGGGTGGCGATCGACGGGGAATAATTCCTGGCGTCGATTAACGACGGTTTACTGAAAAAATTTTGACAAATTTCAGAGTCTTTGCCAAAAAACAAAAAATTTAAAGGCAAAAAATTCTGAAATATCGGCTAGACTGAAAATTTCGGGGGCGCTGTGCCAGACAAAACGAATTAAGAGTTTCAGCTGAAAACCCGCTGAAAAAATATGAATATATACTGCTTTTAGACGTTAAAATATTTCGAAAATCGATGTACCATTACACCTCGGTTTATGATTTATTTAGAATTTAGACAATAAAATTTAGCACTTCCCACTATCGGGGGCGGTCGAGAGGGGTGGCGATCGACGGGGAATAATTCCTGGCGTCGATTAACGACGGTTTACTGAAAAAATTTTGACAAATTTCAGAGTCTTTGCCAAAAAACAAAAAATTTAAAGGCAAAAAATTCTGAAATATCGGCTAGACTGAAAATTTCGGGGGCGCTGTGCCAGACAAAACGAATTAAGAGTTTCAGCTGAAAACCCGCTGAAAAAATATGAATATATACTGCTTTTAGACGTTAAAATATTTCGAAAATCGATGTACCATTACACCTCGGTTTATGATTTATTTAGAATTTAGACAATAAAATTTAGCACTTCCCACTATCGGGGGCGGTCGAGAGGGGTGGCGATCGACGGGGAATAATTCCTGGCGTCGATTAACGACGGTTTACTGAAAAAATTTTGACAAATTTCAGAGTCTTTGCCAAAAAACAAAAAATTTAAAGGCAAAAAATTCTGAAATATCGGCTAGACTGAAAATTTCGGGGGCGCTGTGCCAGACAAAACGAATTAAGAGTTTCAGCTGAAAACCCGCTGAAAAAATATGAATATATACTGCTTTTAGACGTTAAAATATTTCGAAAATCGATGTACCATTACACCTCGGTTTATGATTTATTTAGAATTTAGACAATAAAATTTAGCACTTCCCACTATCGGGGGCGGTCGAGAGGGGTGGCGATCGACGGGGAATAATTCCTGGCGTCGATTAACGACGGTTTACTGAAAAAATTTTGACAAATTTCAGAGTCTTTGCCAAAAAACAAAAAATTTAAAGGCAAAAAATTCTGAAATATCGGCTAGACTGAAAATTTCGGGGGCGCTGTGCCAGACAAAACGAATTAAGAGTTTCAGCTGAAAACCCGCTGAAAAAATATGAATATATACTGCTTTTAGACGTTAAAATATTTCGAAAATCGATGTACCATTACACCTCGGTTTATGATTTATTTAGAATTTAGACAATAAAATTTAGCACTTCCCACTATCGGGGGCGGTCGAGAGGGGTGGCGATCGACGGGGAATAATTCCTGGCGTCGATTAACGACGGTTTACTGAAAAAATTTTGACAAATTTCAGAGTCTTTGCCAAAAAACAAAAAATTTAAAGGCAAAAAATTCTGAAATATCGGCTAGACTGAAAATTTCGGGGGCGCTGTGCCAGACAAAACGAATTAAGAGTTTCAGCTGAAAACCCGCTGAAAAAATATGAATATATACTGCTTTTAGACGTTAAAATATTTCGAAAATCGATGTACCATTACACCTCGGTTTATGATTTATTTAGAATTTAGACAATAAAATTTAGCACTTCCCACTATCGGGGGCGGTCGAGAGGGGTGGCGATCGACGGGGAATAATTCCTGGCGTCGATTAACGACTGTTTACTGAAAAAATTTTGACAAATTTCAGAGTCTTTGCCAAAAAACAAAAAATTTAAAGGCAAAAAATTCTGAAATATCGGCTAGACTGAAAATTTCGGGGGCGCTGTGCCAGACAAAACGAATTAAGAGTTTCAGCTGAAAACCCGCTGAAAAAATATGAATATATACTGCTTTTAGACGTTAAAATATTTCGAAAATCGATGTACCATTACACCTCGGTTTATGATTTATTTAGAATTTAGACAATAAAATTTAGCACTTCCCACTATCGGGGGCGGTCGAGAGGGGTGGCGATCGACGGGGAATAATTCCTGGCGTCGATTAACGACGGTTTACTGAAAAAATTTTGACAAATTTCAGAGTCTTTGCCAAAAAACAAAAAATTTAAAGGCAAAAAATTCTGAAATATCGGCTAGACTGAAAATTTCGGGGGCGCTGTGCCAGACAAAACGAATTAAGAGTTTCAGCTGAAAACCCGCTGAAAAAATATGAATATATACTGCTTTTAGACGTTAAAATATTTCGAAAATCGATGTACCATTACACCTCGGTTTATGATTTATTTAGAATTTAGACAATAAAATTTAGCACTTCCCACTATCGGGGGCGGTCGAGAGGGGTGGCGATCGACGGGGAATAATTCCTGGCGTCGATTAACGACGGTTTACTGAAAAAATTTTGACAAATTTCAGAGTCTTTGCCAAAAAACAAAAAATTTAAAGGCAAAAAATTCTGAAATATCGGCTAGACTGAAAATTTCGGGGGCGCTGTGCCAGACAAAACGAATTAAGAGTTTCAGCTGAAAACCCGCTGAAAAAATATGAATATATACTGCTTTTAGACGTTAAAATATTTCGAAAATCGATGTACCATTACACCTCGGTTTATGATTTATTTAGAATTTAGACAATAAAATTTAGCACTTCCCACTATCGGGGGCGGTCGAGAGGGGTGGCGATCGACGGGGAATAATTCCTGGCGTCGATTAACGACGGTTTACTGAAAAAATTTTGACAAATTTCAGAGTCTTTGCCAAAAAACAAAAAATTTAAAGGCAAAAAATTCTGAAATATCGGCTAGACTGAAAATTTCGGGGGCGCTGTGCCAGACAAAACGAATTAAGAGTTTCAGCTGAAAACCCGCTGAAAAAATATGAATATATACTGCTTTTAGACGTTAAAATATTTCGAAAATCGATGTACCATTACACCTCGGTTTATGATTTATTTAGAATTTAGACAATAAAATTTAGCACTTCCCACTATCGGGGGCGGTCGAGAGGGGTGGCGATCGACGGGGAATAATTCCTGGCGTCGATTAACGACGGTTTACTGAAAAAATTTTGACAAATTTCAGAGTCTTTGCCAAAAAACAAAAAATTTAAAGGCAAAAAATTCTGAAATATCGGCTAGACTGAAAATTTCGGGGGCGCTGTGCCAGACAAAACGAATTAAGAGTTTCAGCTGAAAACCCGCTGAAAAAATATGAATATATACTGCTTTTAGACGTTAAAATATTTCGAAAATCGATGTACCATTACACCTCGGTTTATGATTTATTTAGAATTTAGACAATAAAATTTAGCACTTCCCACTATCGGGGGCGGTCGAGAGGGGTGGCGATCGACGGGGAATAATTCCTGGCGTCGATTAACGACGGTTTACTGAAAAAATTTTGACAAATTTCAGAGTCTTTGCCAAAAAACAAAAAATTTAAAGGCAAAAAATTCTGAAATATCGGCTAGACTGAAAATTTCGGGGGCGCTGTGCCAGACAAAACGAATTAAGAGTTTCAGCTGAAAACCCGCTGAAAAAATATGAATATATACTGCTTTTAGACGTTAAAATATTTCGAAAATCGATGTACCATTACACCTCGGTTTATGATTTATTTAGAATTTAGACAATAAAATTTAGCACTTCCCACTATCGGGGGCGGTCGAGAGGGGTGGCGATCGACGGGGAATAATTCCTGGCGTCGATTAACGACGGTTTACTGAAAAAATTTTGACAAATTTCAGAGTCTTTGCCAAAAAACAAAAAATTTAAAGGCAAAAAATTCTGAAATATCGGCTAGACTGAAAATTTCGGGGGCGCTGTGCCAGACAAAACGAATTAAGAGTTTCAGCTGAAAACCCGCTGAAAAAATATGAATATATACTGCTTTTAGACGTTAAAATATTTCGAAAATCGATGTACCATTACACCTCGGTTTATGATTTATTTAGAATTTAGACAATAAAATTTAGCACTTCCCACTATCGGGGGCGGTCGAGAGGGGTGGCGATCGACGGGGAATAATTCCTGGCGTCGATTAACGACGGTTTACTGAAAAAATTTTGACAAATTTCAGAGTCTTTGCCAAAAAACAAAAAATTTAAAGGCAAAAAATTCTGAAATATCGGCTAGACTGAAAATTTCGGGGGCGCTGTGCCAGACAAAACGAATTAAGAGTTTCAGCTGAAAACCCGCTGAAAAAATATGAATATATACTGCTTTTAGACGTTAAAATATTTCGAAAATCGATGTACCATTACACCTCGGTTTATGATTTATTTAGAATTTAGACAATAAAATTTAGCACTTCCCACTATCGGGGGCGGTCGAGAGGGGTGGCGATCGACGGGGAATAATTCCTGGCGTCGATTAACGACGGTTTACTGAAAAAATTTTGACAAATTTCAGAGTCTTTGCCAAAAAACAAAAAATTTAAAGGCAAAAAATTCTGAAATATCGGCTAGACTGAAAATTTCGGGGGCGCTGTGCCAGACAAAACGAATTAAGAGTTTCAGCTGAAAACCCGCTGAAAAAATATGAATATATACTGCTTTTAGACGTTAAAATATTTCGAAAATCGATGTACCATTACACCTCGGTTTATGATTTATTTAGAATTTAGACAATAAAATTTAGCACTTCCCACTATCGGGGGCGGTCGAGAGGGGTGGCGATCGACGGGGAATAATTCCTGGCGTCGATTAACGACGGTTTACTGAAAAAATTTTGACAAATTTCAGAGTCTTTGCCAAAAAACAAAAAATTTAAAGGCAAAAAATTCTGAAATATCGGCTAGACTGAAAATTTCGGGGGCGCTGTGCCAGACAAAACGAATTAAGAGTTTCAGCTGAAAACCCGCTGAAAAAATATGAATATATACTGCTTTTAGACGTTAAAATATTTCGAAAATCGATGTACCATTACACCTCGGTTTATGATTTATTTAGAATTTAGACAATAAAATTTAGCACTTCCCACTATCGGGGGCGGTCGAGAGGGGTGGCGATCGACGGGGAATAATTCCTGGCGTCGATTAACGACGGTTTACTGAAAAAATTTTGACAAATTTCAGAGTCTTTGCCAAAAAACAAAAAATTTAAAGGCAAAAAATTCTGAAATATCGGCTAGACTGAAAATTTCGGGGGCGCTGTGCCAGACAAAACGAATTAAGAGTTTCAGCTGAAAACCCGCTGAAAAAATATGAATATATACTGCTTTTAGACGTTAAAATATTTCGAAAATCGATGTACCATTACACCTCGGTTTATGATTTATTTAGAATTTAGACAATAAAATTTAGCACTTCCCACTATCGGGGGCGGTCGAGAGGGGTGGCGATCGACGGGGAATAATTCCTGGCGTCGATTAACGACGGTTTACTGAAAAAAATTTTGACAAATTTCAGAGTCTTTGCCAAAAAACAAAAAATTTAAAGGCAAAAAATTCTGAAATATCGGCTAGACTGAAAATTTCGGGGGCGCTGTGCCAGACAAAACGAATTAAGAGTTTCAGCTGAAAACCCGCTGAAAAAATATGAATATATACTGCTTTTAGACGTTAAAATATTTCGAAAATCGATGTACCATTACACCTCGGTTTATGATTTATTTAGAATTTAGACAATAAAATTTAGCACTTCCCACTATCGGGGGCGGTCGAGAGGGGTGGCGATCGACGGGGAATAATTCCTGGCGTCGATTAACGACGGTTTACTGAAAAAATTTTGACAAATTTCAGAGTCTTTGCCAAAAAACAAAAAATTTAAAGGCAAAAAATTCTGAAATATCGGCTAGACTGAAAATTTCGGGGGCGCTGTGCCAGACAAAACGAATTAAGAGTTTCAGCTGAAAACCCGCTGAAAAAATATGAATATATACTGCTTTTAGACGTTAAAATATTTCGAAAATCGATGTACCATTACACCTCGGTTTATGATTTATTTAGAATTTAGACAATAAAATTTAGCACTTCCCACTATCGGGGGCGGTCGAGAGGGGTGGCGATCGACGGGGAATAATTCCTGGCGTCGATTAACGACGGTTTACTGAAAAAATTTTGACAAATTTCAGAGTCTTTGCCAAAAAACAAAAAATTTAAAGGCAAAAAATTCTGAAATATCGGCTAGACTGAAAATTTCGGGGGCGCTGTGCCAGACAAAACGAATTAAGAGTTTCAGCTGAAAACCCGCTGAAAAAATATGAATATATACTGCTTTTAGACGTTAAAATATTTCGAAAATCGATGTACCATTACACCTCGGTTTATGATTTATTTAGAATTTAGACAATAAAATTTAGCACTTCCCACTATCGGGGGCGGTCGAGAGGGGTGGCGATCGACGGGGAATAATTCCTGGCGTCGATTAACGACGGTTTACTGAAAAAATTTTGACAAATTTCAGAGTCTTTGCCAAAAAACAAAAAATTTAAAGGCAAAAAATTCTGAAATATCGGCTAGACTGAAAATTTCGGGGGCGCTGTGCCAGACAAAACGAATTAAGAGTTTCAGCTGAAAACCCGCTGAAAAAATATGAATATATACTGCTTTTAGACGTTAAAATATTTCGAAAATCGATGTACCATTACACCTCGGTTTATGATTTATTTAGAATTTAGACAATAAAATTTAGCACTTCCCACTATCGGGGGCGGTCGAGAGGGGTGGCGATCGACGGGGAATAATTCCTGGCGTCGATTAACGACGGTTTACTGAAAAAATTTTGACAAATTTCAGAGTCTTTGCCAAAAAACAAAAAATTTAAAGGCAAAAAATTCTGAAATATCGGCTAGACTGAAAATTTCGGGGGCGCTGTGCCAGACAAAACGAATTAAGAGTTTCAGCTGAAAACCCGCTGAAAAAATATGAATATATACTGCTTTTAGACGTTAAAATATTTCGAAAATCGATGTACCATTACACCTCGGTTTATGATTTATTTAGAATTTAGACAATAAAATTTAGCACTTCCCACTATCGGGGGCGGTCGAGAGGGGTGGCGATCGACGGGGAATAATTCCTGGCGTCGATTAACGACGGTTTACTGAAAAAATTTTGACAAATTTCAGAGTCTTTGCCAAAAAACAAAAAATTTAAAGGCAAAAAATTCTGAAATATCGGCTAGACTGAAAATTTCGGGGGCGCTGTGCCAGACAAAACGAATTAAGAGTTTCAGCTGAAAACCCGCTGAAAAAATATGAATATATACTGCTTTTAGACGTTAAAATATTTCGAAAATCGATGTACCATTACACCTCGGTTTATGATTTATTTAGAATTTAGACAATAAAATTTAGCACTTCCCACTATCGGGGGCGGTCGAGAGGGGTGGCGATCGACGGGGAATAATTCCTGGCGTCGATTAACGACGGTTTACTGAAAAAATTTTGACAAATTTCAGAGTCTTTGCCAAAAAACAAAAAATTTAAAGGCAAAAAATTCTGAAATATCGGCTAGACTGAAAATTTCGGGGGCGCTGTGCCAGACAAAACGAATTAAGAGTTTCAGCTGAAAACCCGCTGAAAAAATATGAATATATACTGCTTTTAGACGTTAAAATATTTCGAAAATCGATGTACCATTACACCTCGGTTTATGATTTATTTAGAATTTAGACAATAAAATTTAGCACTTCCCACTATCGGGGGCGGTCGAGAGGGGTGGCGATCGACGGGGAATAATTCCTGGCGTCGATTAACGACGGTTTACTGAAAAAATTTTGACAAATTTCAGAGTCTTTGCCAAAAAACAAAAAATTTAAAGGCAAAAAATTCTGAAATATCGGCTAGACTGAAAATTTCGGGGGCGCTGTGCCAGACAAAACGAATTAAGAGTTTCAGCTGAAAACCCGCTGAAAAAATATGAATATATACTGCTTTTAGACGTTAAAATATTTCGAAAATCGATGTACCATTACACCTCGGTTTATGATTTATTTAGAATTTAGACAATAAAATTTAGCACTTCCCACTATCGGGGGCGGTCGAGAGGGGTGGCGATCGACGGGGAATAATTCCTGGCGTCGATTAACGACGGTTTACTGAAAAAATTTTGACAAATTTCAGAGTCTTTGCCAAAAAACAAAAAATTTAAAGGCAAAAAATTCTGAAATATCGGCTAGACTGAAAATTTCGGGGGCGCTGTGCCAGACAAAACGAATTAAGAGTTTCAGCTGAAAACCCGCTGAAAAAATATGAATATATACTGCTTTTAGACGTTAAAATATTTCGAAAATCGATGTACCATTACACCTCGGTTTATGATTTATTTAGAATTTAGACAATAAAATTTAGCACTTCCCACTATCGGGGGCGGTCGAGAGGGGTGGCGATCGACGGTGAATAATTCCTGGCGTCGATTAACGACGGTTTACTGAAAAAATTTTGACAAATTTCAGAGTCTTTGCCAAAAAACAAAAAATTTAAAGGCAAAAAATTCTGAAATATCGGCTAGACTGAAAATTTCGGGGGCGCTGTGCCAGACAAAACGAATTAAGAGTTTCAGCTGAAAACCCGCTGAAAAAATATGAATATATACTGCTTTTAGACGTTAAAATATTTCGAAAATCGATGTACCATTACACCTCGGTTTATGATTTATTTAGAATTTAGACAATAAAATTTAGCACTTCCCACTATCGGGGGCGGTCGAGAGGGGTGGCGATCGACGGGGAATAATTCCTGGCGTCGATTAACGACGGTTTACTGAAAAAATTTTGACAAATTTCAGAGTCTTTGCCAAAAAACAAAAAATTTAAAGGCAAAAAATTCTGAAATATCGGCTAGACTGAAAATTTCGGGGGCGCTGTGCCAGACAAAACGAATTAAGAGTTTCAGCTGAAAACCCGCTGAAAAAATATGAATATATACTGCTTTTAGACGTTAAAATATTTCGAAAATCGATGTACCATTACACCTCGGTTTATGATTTATTTAGAATTTAGACAATAAAATTTAGCACTTCCCACTATCGGGGGCGGTCGAGAGGGGTGGCGATCGACGGGGAATAATTCCTGGCGTCGATTAACGACGGTTTACTGAAAAAATTTTGACAAATTTCAGAGTCTTTGCCAAAAAACAAAAAATTTAAAGGCAAAAAATTCTGAAATATCGGCTAGACTGAAAATTTCGGGGGCGCTGTGCCAGACAAAACGAATTAAGAGTTTCAGCTGAAAACCCGCTGAAAAAATATGAATATATACTGCTTTTAGACGTTAAAATATTTCGAAAATCGATGTACCATTACACCTCGGTTTATGATTTATTTAGAATTTAGACAATAAAATTTAGCACTTCCCACTATCGGGGGCGGTCGAGAGGGGTGGCGATCGACGGGGAATAATTCCTGGCGTCGATTAACGACGGTTTACTGAAAAAATTTTGACAAATTTCAGAGTCTTTGCCAAAAAACAAAAAATTTAAAGGCAAAAAATTCTGAAATATCGGCTAGACTGAAAATTTCGGGGGCGCTGTGCCAGACAAAACGAATTAAGAGTTTCAGCTGAAAACCCGCTGAAAAAATATGAATATATACTGCTTTTAGACGTTAAAATATTTCGAAAATCGATGTACCATTACACCTCGGTTTATGATTTATTTAGAATTTAGACAATAAAATTTAGCACTTCCCACTATCGGGGGCGGTCGAGAGGGGTGGCGATCGACGGGGAATAATTCCTGGCGTCGATTAACGACGGTTTACTGAAAAAATTTTGACAAATTTCAGAGTCTTTGCCAAAAAACAAAAAATTTAAAGGCAAAAAATTCTGAAATATCGGCTAGACTGAAAATTTCGGGGGCGCTGTGCCAGACAAAACGAATTAAGAGTTTCAGCTGAAAACCCGCTGAAAAAATATGAATATATACTGCTTTTAGACGTTAAAATATTTCGAAAATCGATGTACCATTACACCTCGGTTTATGATTTATTTAGAATTTAGACAATAAAATTTAGCACTTCCCACTATCGGGGGCGGTCGAGAGGGGTGGCGATCGACGGGGAATAATTCCTGGCGTCGATTAACGACGGTTTACTGAAAAAATTTTGACAAATTTCAGAGTCTTTGCCAAAAAACAAAAAATTTAAAGGCAAAAAATTCTGAAATATCGGCTAGACTGAAAATTTCGGGGGCGCTGTGCCAGACAAAACGAATTAAGAGTTTCAGCTGAAAACCCGCTGAAAAAATATGAATATATACTGCTTTTAGACGTTAAAATATTTCGAAAATCGATGTACCATTACACCTCGGTTTATGATTTATTTAGAATTTAGACAATAAAATTTAGCACTTCCCACTATCGGGGGCGGTCGAGAGGGGTGGCGATCGACGGGGAATAATTCCTGGCGTCGATTAACGACGGTTTACTGAAAAAATTTTGACAAATTTCAGAGTCTTTGCCAAAAAACAAAAAATTTAAAGGCAAAAAATTCTGAAATATCGGCTAGACTGAAAATTTCGGGGGCGCTGTGCCAGACAAAACGAATTAAGAGTTTCAGCTGAAAACCCGCTGAAAAAATATGAATATATACTGCTTTTAGACGTTAAAATATTTCGAAAATCGATGTACCATTACACCTCGGTTTATGATTTATTTAGAATTTAGACAATAAAATTTAGCACTTCCCACTATCGGGGGCGGTCGAGAGGGGTGGCGATCGACGGGGAATAATTCCTGGCGTCGATTAACGACGGTTTACTGAAAAAATTTTGACAAATTTCAGAGTCTTTGCCAAAAAACAAAAAATTTAAAGGCAAAAAATTCTGAAATATCGGCTAGACTGAAAATTTCGGGGGCGCTGTGCCAGACAAAACGAATTAAGAGTTTCAGCTGAAAACCCGCTGAAAAAATATGAATATATACTGCTTTTAGACGTTAAAATATTTCGAAAATCGATGTACCATTACACCTCGGTTTATGATTTATTTAGAATTTAGACAATAAAATTTAGCACTTCCCACTATCGGGGGCGGTCGAGAGGGGTGGCGATCGACGGGGAATAATTCCTGGCGTCGATTAACGACGGTTTACTGAAAAAATTTTGACAAATTTCAGAGTCTTTGCCAAAAAACAAAAAATTTAAAGGCAAAAAATTCTGAAATATCGGCTAGACTGAAAATTTCGGGGGCGCTGTGCCAGACAAAACGAATTAAGAGTTTCAGCTGAAAACCCGCTGAAAAAATATGAATATATACTGCTTTTAGACGTTAAAATATTTCGAAAATCGATGTACCATTACACCTCGGTTTATGATTTATTTAGAATTTAGACAATAAAATTTAGCACTTCCCACTATCGGGGGCGGTCGAGAGGGGTGGCGATCGACGGGGAATAATTCCTGGCGTCGATTAACGACGGTTTACTGAAAAAATTTTGACAAATTTCAGAGTCTTTGCCAAAAAACAAAAAATTTAAAGGCAAAAAATTCTGAAATATCGGCTAGACTGAAAATTTCGGGGGCGCTGTGCCAGACAAAACGAATTAAGAGTTTCAGCTGAAAACCCGCTGAAAAAATATGAATATATACTGCTTTTAGACGTTAAAATATTTCGAAAATCGATGTACCATTACACCTCGGTTTATGATTTATTTAGAATTTAGACAATAAAATTTAGCACTTCCCACTATCGGGGGCGGTCGAGAGGGGTGGCGATCGACGGGGAATAATTCCTGGCGTCGATTAACGACGGTTTACTGAAAAAATTTTGACAAATTTCAGAGTCTTTGCCAAAAAACAAAAAATTTAAAGGCAAAAAATTCTGAAATATCGGCTAGACTGAAAATTTCGGGGGCGCTGTGCCAGACAAAACGAATTAAGAGTTTCAGCTGAAAACCCGCTGAAAAAATATGAATATATACTGCTTTTAGACGTTAAAATATTTCGAAAATCGATGTACCATTACACCTCGGTTTATGATTTATTTAGAATTTAGACAATAAAATTTAGCACTTCCCACTATCGGGGGCGGTCGAGAGGGGTGGCGATCGACGGGGAATAATTCCTGGCGTCGATTAACGACGGTTTACTGAAAAAATTTTGACAAATTTCAGAGTCTTTGCCAAAAAACAAAAAATTTAAAGGCAAAAAATTCTGAAATATCGGCTAGACTGAAAATTTCGGGGGCGCTGTGCCAGACAAAACGAATTAAGAGTTTCAGCTGAAAACCCGCTGAAAAAATATGAATATATACTGCTTTTAGACGTTAAAATATTTCGAAAATCGATGTACCATTACACCTCGGTTTATGATTTATTTAGAATTTAGACAATAAAATTTAGCACTTCCCACTATCGGGGGCGGTCGAGAGGGGTGGCGATCGACGGGGAATAATTCCTGGCGTCGATTAACGACGGTTTACTGAAAAAATTTTGACAAATTTCAGAGTCTTTGCCAAAAAACAAAAAATTTAAAGGCAAAAAATTCTGAAATATCGGCTAGACTGAAAATTTCGGGGGCGCTGTGCCAGACAAAACGAATTAAGAGTTTCAGCTGAAAACCCGCTGAAAAAATATGAATATATACTGCTTTTAGACGTTAAAATATTTCGAAAATCGATGTACCATTACACCTCGGTTTATGATTTATTTAGAATTTAGACAATAAAATTTAGCACTTCCCACTATCGGGGGCGGTCGAGAGGGGTGGCGATCGACGGGGAATAATTCCTGGCGTCGATTAACGACGGTTTACTGAAAAAATTTTGACAAATTTCAGAGTCTTTGCCAAAAAACAAAAAATTTAAAGGCAAAAAATTCTGAAATATCGGCTAGACTGAAAATTTCGGGGGCGCTGTGCCAGACAAAACGAATTAAGAGTTTCAGCTGAAAACCCGCTGAAAAAATATGAATATATACTGCTTTTAGACGTTAAAATATTTCGAAAATCGATGTACCATTACACCTCGGTTTATGATTTATTTAGAATTTAGACAATAAAATTTAGCACTTCCCACTATCGGGGGCGGTCGAGAGGGGTGGCGATCGACGGGGAATAATTCCTGGCGTCGATTAACGACGGTTTACTGAAAAAATTTTGACAAATTTCAGAGTCTTTGCCAAAAAACAAAAAATTTAAAGGCAAAAAATTCTGAAATATCGGCTAGACTGAAAATTTCGGGGGCGCTGTGCCAGACAAAACGAATTAAGAGTTTCAGCTGAAAACCCGCTGAAAAAATATGAATATATACTGCTTTTAGACGTTAAAATATTTCGAAAATCGATGTACCATTACACCTCGGTTTATGATTTATTTAGAATTTAGACAATAAAATTTAGCACTTCCCACTATCGGGGGCGGTCGAGAGGGGTGGCGATCGACGGGGAATAATTCCTGGCGTCGATTAACGACGGTTTACTGAAAAAATTTTGACAAATTTCAGAGTCTTTGCCAAAAAACAAAAAATTTAAAGGCAAAAAATTCTGAAATATCGGCTAGACTGAAAATTTCGGGGGCGCTGTGCCAGACAAAACGAATTAAGAGTTTCAGCTGAAAACCCGCTGAAAAAATATGAATATATACTGCTTTTAGACGTTAAAATATTTCGAAAATCGATGTACCATTACACCTCGGTTTATGATTTATTTAGAATTTAGACAATAAAATTTAGCACTTCCCACTATCGGGGGCGGTCGAGAGGGGTGGCGATCGACGGGGAATAATTCCTGGCGTCGATTAACGACGGTTTACTGAAAAAATTTTGACAAATTTCAGAGTCTTTGCCAAAAAACAAAAAATTTAAAGGCAAAAAATTCTGAAATATCGGCTAGACTGAAAATTTCGGGGGCGCTGTGCCAGACAAAACGAATTAAGAGTTTCAGCTGAAAACCCGCTGAAAAAATATGAATATATACTGCTTTTAGACGTTAAAATATTTCGAAAATCGATGTACCATTACACCTCGGTTTATGATTTATTTAGAATTTAGACAATAAAATTTAGCACTTCCCACTATCGGGGGCGGTCGAGAGGGGTGGCGATCGACGGGGAATAATTCCTGGCGTCGATTAACGACGGTTTACTGAAAAAATTTTGACAAATTTCAGAGTCTTTGCCAAAAAACAAAAAATTTAAAGGCAAAAAATTCTGAAATATCGGCTAGACTGAAAATTTCGGGGGCGCTGTGCCAGACAAAACGAATTAAGAGTTTCAGCTGAAAACCCGCTGAAAAAATATGAATATATACTGCTTTTAGACGTTAAAATATTTCGAAAATCGATGTACCATTACACCTCGGTTTATGATTTATTTAGAATTTAGACAATAAAATTTAGCACTTCCCACTATCGGGGGCGGTCGAGAGGGGTGGCGATCGACGGGGAATAATTCCTGGCGTCGATTAACGACGGTTTACTGAAAAAATTTTGACAAATTTCAGAGTCTTTGCCAAAAAACAAAAAATTTAAAGGCAAAAAATTCTGAAATATCGGCTAGACTGAAAATTTCGGGGGCGCTGTGCCAGACAAAACGAATTAAGAGTTTCAGCTGAAAACCCGCTGAAAAAATATGAATATATACTGCTTTTAGACGTTAAAATATTTCGAAAATCGATGTACCATTACACCTCGGTTTATGATTTATTTAGAATTTAGACAATAAAATTTAGCACTTCCCACTATCGGGGGCGGTCGAGAGGGGTGGCGATCGACGGGGAATAATTCCTGGCGTCGATTAACGACGGTTTACTGAAAAAATTTTGACAAATTTCAGAGTCTTTGCCAAAAAACAAAAAATTTAAAGGCAAAAAATTCTGAAATATCGGCTAGACTGAAAATTTCGGGGGCGCTGTGCCAGACAAAACGAATTAAGAGTTTCAGCTGAAAACCCGCTGAAAAAATATGAATATATACTGCTTTTAGACGTTAAAATATTTCGAAAATCGATGTACCATTACACCTCGGTTTATGATTTATTTAGAATTTAGACAATAAAATTTAGCACTTCCCACTATCGGGGGCGGTCGAGAGGGGTGGCGATCGACGGGGAATAATTCCTGGCGTCGATTAACGACGGTTTACTGAAAAAATTTTGACAAATTTCAGAGTCTTTGCCAAAAAACAAAAAATTTAAAGGCAAAAAATTCTGAAATATCGGCTAGACTGAAAATTTCGGGGGCGCTGTGCCAGACAAAACGAATTAAGAGTTTCAGCTGAAAACCCGCTGAAAAAATATGAATATATACTGCTTTTAGACGTTAAAATATTTCGAAAATCGATGTACCATTACACCTCGGTTTATGATTTATTTAGAATTTAGACAATAAAATTTAGCACTTCCCACTATCGGGGGCGGTCGAGAGGGGTGGCGATCGACGGGGAATAATTCCTGGCGTCGATTAACGACGGTTTACTGAAAAAATTTTGACAAATTTCAGAGTCTTTGCCAAAAAACAAAAAATTTAAAGGCAAAAAATTCTGAAATATCGGCTAGACTGAAAATTTCGGGGGCGCTGTGCCAGACAAAACGAATTAAGAGTTTCAGCTGAAAACCCGCTGAAAAAATATGAATATATACTGCTTTTAGACGTTAAAATATTTCGAAAATCGATGTACCATTACACCTCGGTTTATGATTTATTTAGAATTTAGACAATAAAATTTAGCACTTCCCACTATCGGGGGCGGTCGAGAGGGGTGGCGATCGACGGGGAATAATTCCTGGCGTCGATTAACGACGGTTTACTGAAAAAATTTTGACAAATTTCAGAGTCTTTGCCAAAAAACAAAAAATTTAAAGGCAAAAAATTCTGAAATATCGGCTAGACTGAAAATTTCGGGGGCGCTGTGCCAGACAAAACGAATTAAGAGTTTCAGCTGAAAACCCGCTGAAAAAATATGAATATATACTGCTTTTAGACGTTAAAATATTTCGAAAATCGATGTACCATTACACCTCGGTTTATGATTTATTTAGAATTTAGACAATAAAATTTAGCACTTCCCACTATCGGGGGCGGTCGAGAGGGGTGGCGATCGACGGGGAATAATTCCTGGCGTCGATTAACGACGGTTTACTGAAAAAATTTTGACAAATTTCAGAGTCTTTGCCAAAAAACAAAAAATTTAAAGGCAAAAAATTCTGAAATATCGGCTAGACTGAAAATTTCGGGGGCGCTGTGCCAGACAAAACGAATTAAGAGTTTCAGCTGAAAACCCGCTGAAAAAATATGAATATATACTGCTTTTAGACGTTAAAATATTTCGAAAATCGATGTACCATTACACCTCGGTTTATGATTTATTTAGAATTTAGACAATAAAATTTAGCACTTCCCACTATCGGGGGCGGTCGAGAGGGGTGGCGATCGACGGGGAATAATTCCTGGCGTCGATTAACGACGGTTTACTGAAAAAATTTTGACAAATTTCAGAGTCTTTGCCAAAAAACAAAAAATTTAAAGGCAAAAAATTCTGAAATATCGGCTAGACTGAAAATTTCGGGGGCGCTGTGCCAGACAAAACGAATTAAGAGTTTCAGCTGAAAACCCGCTGAAAAAATATGAATATATACTGCTTTTAGACGTTAAAATATTTCGAAAATCGATGTACCATTACACCTCGGTTTATGATTTATTTAGAATTTAGACAATAAAATTTAGCACTTCCCACTATCGGGGGCGGTCGAGAGGGGTGGCGATCGACGGGGAATAATTCCTGGCGTCGATTAACGACGGTTTACTGAAAAAATTTTGACAAATTTCAGAGTCTTTGCCAAAAAACAAAAAATTTAAAGGCAAAAAATTCTGAAATATCGGCTAGACTGAAAATTTCGGGGGCGCTGTGCCAGACAAAACGAATTAAGAGTTTCAGCTGAAAACCCGCTGAAAAAATATGAATATATACTGCTTTTAGACGTTAAAATATTTCGAAAATCGATGTACCATTACACCTCGGTTTATGATTTATTTAGAATTTAGACAATAAAATTTAGCACTTCCCACTATCGGGGGCGGTCGAGAGGGGTGGCGATCGACGGGGAATAATTCCTGGCGTCGATTAACGACGGTTTACTGAAAAAATTTTGACAAATTTCAGAGTCTTTGCCAAAAAACAAAAAATTTAAAGGCAAAAAATTCTGAAATATCGGCTAGACTGAAAATTTCGGGGGCGCTGTGCCAGACAAAACGAATTAAGAGTTTCAGCTGAAAACCCGCTGAAAAAATATGAATATATACTGCTTTTAGACGTTAAAATATTTCGAAAATCGATGTACCATTACACCTCGGTTTATGATTTATTTAGAATTTAGACAATAAAATTTAGCACTTCCCACTATCGGGGGCGGTCGAGAGGGGTGGCGATCGACGGGGAATAATTCCTGGCGTCGATTAACGACGGTTTACTGAAAAAATTTTGACAAATTTCAGAGTCTTTGCCAAAAAACAAAAAATTTAAAGGCAAAAAATTCTGAAATATCGGCTAGACTGAAAATTTCGGGGGCGCTGTGCCAGACAAAACGAATTAAGAGTTTCAGCTGAAAACCCGCTGAAAAAATATGAATATATACTGCTTTTAGACGTTAAAATATTTCGAAAATCGATGTACCATTACACCTCGGTTTATGATTTATTTAGAATTTAGACAATAAAATTTAGCACTTCCCACTATCGGGGGCGGTCGAGAGGGGTGGCGATCGACGGGGAATAATTCCTGGCGTCGATTAACGACGGTTTACTGAAAAAATTTTGACAAATTTCAGAGTCTTTGCCAAAAAACAAAAAATTTAAAGGCAAAAAATTCTGAAATATCGGCTAGACTGAAAATTTCGGGGGCGCTGTGCCAGACAAAACGAATTAAGAGTTTCAGCTGAAAACCCGCTGAAAAAATATGAATATATACTGCTTTTAGACGTTAAAATATTTCGAAAATCGATGTACCATTACACCTCGGTTTATGATTTATTTAGAATTTAGACAATAAAATTTAGCACTTCCCACTATCGGGGGCGGTCGAGAGGGGTGGCGATCGACGGGGAATAATTCCTGGCGTCGATTAACGACGGTTTACTGAAAAAATTTTGACAAATTTCAGAGTCTTTGCCAAAAAACAAAAAATTTAAAGGCAAAAAATTCTGAAATATCGGCTAGACTGAAAATTTCGGGGGCGCTGTGCCAGACAAAACGAATTAAGAGTTTCAGCTGAAAACCCGCTGAAAAAATATGAATATATACTGCTTTTAGACGTTAAAATATTTCGAAAATCGATGTACCATTACACCTCGGTTTATGATTTATTTAGAATTTAGACAATAAAATTTAGCACTTCCCACTATCGGGGGCGGTCGAGAGGGGTGGCGATCGACGGGGAATAATTCCTGGCGTCGATTAACGACGGTTTACTGAAAAAATTTTGACAAATTTCAGAGTCTTTGCCAAAAAACAAAAAATTTAAAGGCAAAAAATTCTGAAATATCGGCTAGACTGAAAATTTCGGGGGCGCTGTGCCAGACAAAACGAATTAAGAGTTTCAGCTGAAAACCCGCTGAAAAAATATGAATATATACTGCTTTTAGACGTTAAAATATTTCGAAAATCGATGTACCATTACACCTCGGTTTATGATTTATTTAGAATTTAGACAATAAAATTTAGCACTTCCCACTATCGGGGGCGGTCGAGAGGGGTGGCGATCGACGGGGAATAATTCCTGGCGTCGATTAACGACGGTTTACTGAAAAAATTTTGACAAATTTCAGAGTCTTTGCCAAAAAACAAAAAATTTAAAGGCAAAAAATTCTGAAATATCGGCTAGACTGAAAATTTCGGGGGCGCTGTGCCAGACAAAACGAATTAAGAGTTTCAGCTGAAAACCCGCTGAAAAAATATGAATATATACTGCTTTTAGACGTTAAAATATTTCGAAAATCGATGTACCATTACACCTCGGTTTATGATTTATTTAGAATTTAGACAATAAAATTTAGCACTTCCCACTATCGGGGGCGGTCGAGAGGGGTGGCGATCGACGGGGAATAATTCCTGGCGTCGATTAACGACGGTTTACTGAAAAAATTTTGACAAATTTCAGAGTCTTTGCCAAAAAACAAAAAATTTAAAGGCAAAAAATTCTGAAATATCGGCTAGACTGAAAATTTCGGGGGCGCTGTGCCAGACAAAACGAATTAAGAGTTTCAGCTGAAAACCCGCTGAAAAAATATGAATATATACTGCTTTTAGACGTTAAAATATTTCGAAAATCGATGTACCATTACACCTCGGTTTATGATTTATTTAGAATTTAGACAATAAAATTTAGCACTTCCCACTATCGGGGGCGGTCGAGAGGGGTGGCGATCGACGGGGAATAATTCCTGGCGTCGATTAACGACGGTTTACTGAAAAAATTTTGACAAATTTCAGAGTCTTTGCCAAAAAACAAAAAATTTAAAGGCAAAAAATTCTGAAATATCGGCTAGACTGAAAATTTCGGGGGCGCTGTGCCAGACAAAACGAATTAAGAGTTTCAGCTGAAAACCCGCTGAAAAAATATGAATATATACTGCTTTTAGACGTTAAAATATTTCGAAAATCGATGTACCATTACACCTCGGTTTATGATTTATTTAGAATTTAGACAATAAAATTTAGCACTTCCCACTATCGGGGGCGGTCGAGAGGGGTGGCGATCGACGGGGAATAATTCCTGGCGTCGATTAACGACGGTTTACTGAAAAAATTTTGACAAATTTCAGAGTCTTTGCCAAAAAACAAAAAATTTAAAGGCAAAAAATTCTGAAATATCGGCTAGACTGAAAATTTCGGGGGCGCTGTGCCAGACAAAACGAATTAAGAGTTTCAGCTGAAAACCCGCTGAAAAAATATGAATATATACTGCTTTTAGACGTTAAAATATTTCGAAAATCGATGTACCATTACACCTCGGTTTATGATTTATTTAGAATTTAGACAATAAAATTTAGCACTTCCCACTATCGGGGGCGGTCGAGAGGGGTGGCGATCGACGGGGAATAATTCCTGGCGTCGATTAACGACGGTTTACTGAAAAAATTTTGACAAATTTCAGAGTCTTTGCCAAAAAACAAAAAATTTAAAGGCAAAAAATTCTGAAATATCGGCTAGACTGAAAATTTCGGGGGCGCTGTGCCAGACAAAACGAATTAAGAGTTTCAGCTGAAAACCCGCTGAAAAAATATGAATATATACTGCTTTTAGACGTTAAAATATTTCGAAAATCGATGTACCATTACACCTCGGTTTATGATTTATTTAGAATTTAGACAATAAAATTTAGCACTTCCCACTATCGGGGGCGGTCGAGAGGGGTGGCGATCGACGGGGAATAATTCCTGGCGTCGATTAACGACGGTTTACTGAAAAAATTTTGACAAATTTCAGAGTCTTTGCCAAAAAACAAAAAATTTAAAGGCAAAAAATTCTGAAATATCGGCTAGACTGAAAATTTCGGGGGCGCTGTGCCAGACAAAACGAATTAAGAGTTTCAGCTGAAAACCCGCTGAAAAAATATGAATATATACTGCTTTTAGACGTTAAAATATTTCGAAAATCGATGTACCATTACACCTCGGTTTATGATTTATTTAGAATTTAGACAATAAAATTTAGCACTTCCCACTATCGGGGGCGGTCGAGAGGGGTGGCGATCGACGGGGAATAATTCCTGGCGTCGATTAACGACGGTTTACTGAAAAAATTTTGACAAATTTCAGAGTCTTTGCCAAAAAACAAAAAATTTAAAGGCAAAAAATTCTGAAATATCGGCTAGACTGAAAATTTCGGGGGCGCTGTGCAGACAAAACGAATTAAGAGTTTCAGCTGAAAACCCGCTGAAAAAATATGAATATATACTGCTTTTAGACGTTAAAATATTTCGAAAATCGATGTACCATTACACCTCGGTTTATGATTTATTTAGAATTTAGACAATAAAATTTAGCACTTCCCACTATCGGGGGCGGTCGAGAGGGGTGGCGATCGACGGGGAATAATTCCTGGCGTCGATTAACGACGGTTTACTGAAAAAATTTTGACAAATTTCAGAGTCTTTGCCAAAAAACAAAAAATTTAAAGGCAAAAAATTCTGAAATATCGGCTAGACTGAAAATTTCGGGGGCGCTGTGCCAGACAAAACGAATTAAGAGTTTCAGCTGAAAACCCGCTGAAAAAATATGAATATATACTGCTTTTAGACGTTAAAATATTTCGAAAATCGATGTACCATTACACCTCGGTTTATGATTTATTTAGAATTTAGACAATAAAATTTAGCACTTCCCACTATCGGGGGCGGTCGAGAGGGGTGGCGATCGACGGGGAATAATTCCTGGCGTCGATTAACGACGGTTTACTGAAAAAATTTTGACAAATTTCAGAGTCTTTGCCAAAAAACAAAAAATTTAAAGGCAAAAAATTCTGAAATATCGGCTAGACTGAAAATTTCGGGGCGCTGTGCCAGACAAAACGAATTAAGAGTTTCAGCTGAAAACCCGCTGAAAAAATATGAATATATACTGCTTTTAGACGTTAAAATATTTCGAAAATCGATGTACCATTACACCTCGGTTTATGATTTATTTAGAATTTAGACAATAAAATTTAGCACTTCCCACTATCGGGGGCGGTCGAGAGGGGTGGCGATCGACGGGGAATAATTCCTGGCGTCGATTAACGACGGTTTACTGAAAAAATTTTGACAAATTTCAGAGTCTTTGCCAAAAAACAAAAAATTTAAAGGCAAAAAATTCTGAAATATCGGCTAGACTGAAAATTTCGGGGGCGCTGTGCCAGACAAAACGAATTAAGAGTTTCAGCTGAAAACCCGCTGAAAAAATATGAATATATACTGCTTTTAGACGTTAAAATATTTCGAAAATCGATGTACCATTACACCTCGGTTTATGATTTATTTAGAATTTAGACAATAAAATTTAGCACTTCCCACTATCGGGGGCGGTCGAGAGGGGTGGCGATCGACGGGGAATAATTCCTGGCGTCGATTAACGACGGTTTACTGAAAAAATTTTGACAAATTTCAGAGTCTTTGCCAAAAAACAAAAAATTTAAAGGCAAAAAATTCTGAAATATCGGCTAGACTGAAAATTTCGGGGGCGCTGTGCCAGACAAAACGAATTAAGAGTTTCAGCTGAAAACCCGCTGAAAAAATATGAATATATACTGCTTTTAGACGTTAAAATATTTCGAAAATCGATGTACCATTACACCTCGGTTTATGATTTATTTAGAATTTAGACAATAAAATTTAGCACTTCCC
>OV884027.1:73114-101897 GCA_930367265.1 Catocala fraxini
CGTTAAAATATTTCGAAAATCGATGTACCATTACACCTCGGTTTATGATTTATTTAGAATTTAGACAATAAAATTTAGCACTTCCCACTATCGGGGGCGGTCGAGAGGGGTGGCGATCGACGGGGAATAATTCCTGGCGTCGATTAACGACGGTTTACTGAAAAAATTTTGACAAATTTCAGAGTCTTTGCCAAAAAAACAAAAAATTTAAAGGCAAAAAATTCTGAAATATCGGCTAGACTGAAAATTTCGGGGGCGCTGTGCCAGACAAAACGAATTAAGAGTTTCAGCTGAAAACCCGCTGAAAAAATATGAATATATACTGCTTTTAGACGTTAAAATATTTCGAAATCGATGTACCATTACACCTCGGTTTATGATTTATTTAGAATTTAGACAATAAAATTTAGCACTTCCCACTATCGGGGGCGGTCGAGAGGGGTGGCGATCGACGGGGAATAATTCCTGGCGTCGATTAACGACGGTTTACTGAAAAAATTTTGACAAATTTCAGAGTCTTTGCCAAAAAACAAAAAATTTAAAGGCAAAAAATTCTGAAATATCGGCTAGACTGAAAATTTCGGGGGGCGCTGTGCCAGACAAAACGAATTAAGAGTTTCAGCTGAAAACCCGCTGAAAAAATATGAATATATACTGCTTTTAGACGTTAAAATATTTCGAAAATCGATGTACCATTACACCTCGGTTTATGATTTATTTAGAATTTAGACAATAAAATTTAGCACTTCCCACTATCGGGGGCGGTCGAGAGGGGTGGCGATCGACGGGGAATAATTCCTGGCGTCGATTAACGACGGTTTACTGAAAAAATTTTGACAAATTTCAGAGTCTTTGCCAAAAAACAAAAAATTTAAAGGCAAAAAATTCTGAAATATCGGCTAGACTGAAAATTTCGGGGGCGCTGTGCCAGACAAAACGAATTAAGAGTTTCAGCTGAAAACCCGCTGAAAAAATATGAATATATACTGCTTTTAGACGTTAAAATATTTCGAAAATCGATGTACCATTACACCTCGGTTTATGATTTATTTAGAATTTAGACAATAAAATTTAGCACTTCCCACTATCGGGGGCGGTCGAGAGGGGTGGCGATCGACGGGGAATAATTCCTGGCGTCGATTAACGACGGTTTACTGAAAAAATTTTGACAAATTTCAGAGTCTTTGCCAAAAAACAAAAAATTTAAAGGCAAAAAATTCTGAAATATCGGCTAGACTGAAAATTTCGGGGGCGCTGTGCCAGACAAAACGAATTAAGAGTTTCAGCTGAAAACCCGCTGAAAAAATATGAATATATACTGCTTTTAGACGTTAAAATATTTCGAAAATCGATGTACCATTACACCTCGGTTTATGATTTATTTAGAATTTAGACAATAAAATTTAGCACTTCCCACTATCGGGGGCGGTCGAGAGGGGTGGCGATCGACGGGGAATAATTCCTGGCGTCGATTAACGACGGTTTACTGAAAAAATTTTGACAAATTTCAGAGTCTTTGCCAAAAAACAAAAAATTTAAAGGCAAAAAATTCTGAAATATCGGCTAGACTGAAAATTTCGGGGGCGCTGTGCCAGACAAAACGAATTAAGAGTTTCAGCTGAAAACCCGCTGAAAAAATATGAATATATACTGCTTTTAGACGTTAAAATATTTCGAAAATCGATGTACCATTACACCTCGGTTTATGATTTATTTAGAATTTAGACAATAAAATTTAGCACTTCCCACTATCGGGGGCGGTCGAGAGGGGTGGCGATCGACGGGGAATAATTCCTGGCGTCGATTAACGACGGTTTACTGAAAAAATTTTGACAAATTTCAGAGTCTTTGCCAAAAAACAAAAAATTTAAAGGCAAAAAATTCTGAAATATCGGCTAGACTGAAAATTTCGGGGGCGCTGTGCCAGACAAAACGAATTAAGAGTTTCAGCTGAAAACCCGCTGAAAAAATATGAATATATACTGCTTTTAGACGTTAAAATATTTCGAAAATCGATGTACCATTACACCTCGGTTTATGATTTATTTAGAATTTAGACAATAAAATTTAGCACTTCCCACTATCGGGGGCGGTCGAGAGGGGTGGCGATCGACGGGGAATAATTCCTGGCGTCGATTAACGACGGTTTACTGAAAAAATTTTGACAAATTTCAGAGTCTTTGCCAAAAAACAAAAAATTTAAAGGCAAAAAATTCTGAAATATCGGCTAGACTGAAAATTTCGGGGGCGCTGTGCCAGACAAAACGAATTAAGAGTTTCAGCTGAAAACCCGCTGAAAAAATATGAATATATACTGCTTTTAGACGTTAAAATATTTCGAAAATCGATGTACCATTACACCTCGGTTTATGATTTATTTAGAATTTAGACAATAAAATTTAGCACTTCCCACTATCGGGGGCGGTCGAGAGGGGTGGCGATCGACGGGGAATAATTCCTGGCGTCGATTAACGACGGTTTACTGAAAAAATTTTGACAAATTTCAGAGTCTTTGCCAAAAAACAAAAAATTTAAAGGCAAAAAATTCTGAAATATCGGCTAGACTGAAAATTCGGGGGCGCTGTGCCAGACAAAACGAATTAAGAGTTTCAGCTGAAAACCCGCTGAAAAAATATGAATATATACTGCTTTTAGACGTTAAAATATTTCGAAAATCGATGTACCATTACACCTCGGTTTATGATTTATTTAGAATTTAGACAATAAAATTTAGCACTTCCCACTATCGGGGGCGGTCGAGAGGGGTGGCGATCGACGGGGAATAATTCCTGGCGTCGATTAACGACGGTTTACTGAAAAAATTTTGACAAATTTCAGAGTCTTTGCCAAAAACAAAAAATTTAAAGGCAAAAAATTCTGAAATATCGGCTAGACTGAAAATTTCGGGGGCGCTGTGCCAGACAAAACGAATTAAGAGTTTCAGCTGAAAACCCGCTGAAAAAATATGAATATATACTGCTTTTAGACGTTAAAATATTTCGAAATCGATGTACCATTACACCTCGGTTTATGATTTATTTAGAATTTAGACAATAAAATTTAGCACTTCCCACTATCGGGGGCGGTCGAGAGGGGTGGCGATCGACGGGGAATAATTCCTGGCGTCGATTAACGACGGTTTACTGAAAAAATTTTGACAAATTTCAGAGTCTTTGCCAAAAAACAAAAAATTTAAAGGCAAAAAATTCTGAAATATCGGCTAGACTGAAAATTTCGGGGGGCGCTGTGCCAGACAAAACGAATTAAGAGTTTCAGCTGAAAACCCGCTGAAAAAATATGAATATATACTGCTTTTAGACGTTAAAATATTTCGAAAATCGATGTACCATTACACCTCGGTTTATGATTTATTTAGAATTTAGACAATAAAATTTAGCACTTCCCACTATCGGGGGCGGTCGAGAGGGGTGGCGATCGACGGGGAATAATTCCTGGCGTCGATTAACGACGGTTTACTGAAAAAATTTTGACAAATTTCAGAGTCTTTGCCAAAAAAACAAAAAATTTAAAGGCAAAAAATTCTGAAATATCGGCTAGACTGAAAATTTCGGGGGCGCTGTGCCAGACAAAACGAATTAAGAGTTTCAGCTGAAAACCCGCTGAAAAAATATGAATATATACTGCTTTTAGACGTTAAAATATTTCGAAAATCGATGTACCATTACACCCTCGGTTTATGATTTATTTAGAATTTAGACAATAAAATTTAGCACTTCCCACTATCGGGGGCGGTCGAGAGGGGTGGCGATCGACGGGGAATAATTCCTGGCGTCGATTAACGACGGTTTACTGAAAAAATTTTGACAAATTTCAGAGTCTTTGCCAAAAAACAAAAAAATTTAAAGGCAAAAAATTCTGAAATATCGGCTAGACTGAAAATTTCGGGGGCGCTGTGCCAGACAAAACGAATTAAGAGTTTCAGCTGAAAACCCGCTGAAAAAATATGAATATATACTGCTTTTAGACGTTAAAATATTTCGAAAATCGATGTACCATTACACCTCGGTTTATGATTTATTTAGAATTTAGACAATAAAATTTAGCACTTCCCACTATCGGGGGCGGTCGAGAGGGGTGGCGATCGACGGGGAATAATTCCTGGCGTCGATTAACGACGGTTTACTGAAAAATTTTGACAAATTTCAGAGTCTTTGCCAAAAACAAAAAATTTAAAGGCAAAAAATTCTGAAATATCGGCTAGACTGAAAATTTCGGGGCGCTGTGCCAGACAAAACGAATTAAGAGTTTCAGCTGAAAACCCGCTGAAAAAATATGAATATATACTGCTTTTAGACGTTAAAATATTTCGAAATCGATGTACCATTACACCTCGGTTTATGATTTATTTAGAATTTAGACAATAAAATTTAGCACTTCCCACTATCGGGGGCGGTCGAGAGGGGTGGCGATCGACGGGGAATAATTCCTGGCGTCGATTAACGACGGTTTACTGAAAAAATTTTGACAAATTTCAGAGTCTTTGCCAAAAAACAAAAAATTTAAAGGCAAAAAATTCTGAAATATCGGCTAGACTGAAAATTTCGGGGCGCTGTGCCAGACAAAACGAATTAAGAGTTTCAGCTGAAAACCCGCTGAAAAAATATGAATATATACTGCTTTTAGACGTTAAAATATTTCGAAAATCGATGTACCATTACACCTCGGTTTATGATTTATTTAGAATTTAGACAATAAAATTTAGCACTTCCCACTATCGGGGGCGGTCGAGAGGGGTGGCGATCGACGGGAATAATTCCTGGCGTCGATTAACGACGGTTTACTGAAAAAATTTTGACAAATTTCAGAGTCTTTGCCAAAAAACAAAAAATTTAAAGGCAAAAAATTCTGAAATATCGGCTAGACTGAAAATTTCGGGGGGCGCTGTGCCAGACAAAACGAATTAAGAGTTTCAGCTGAAAACCCGCTGAAAAATATGAATATATACTGCTTTTAGACGTTAAAATATTTCGAAAATCGATGTACCATTACACCTCGGTTTATGATTTATTTAGAATTTAGACAATAAAATTTAGCACTTCCCACTATCGGGGGCGGTCGAGAGGGGGTGGCGATCGACGGGGAATAATTCCTGGCGTCGATTAACGACGGTTTACTGAAAAAATTTTGACAAATTTCAGAGTCTTTGCCAAAAAACAAAAAATTTAAAGGCAAAAAATTCTGAAATATCGGCTAGACTGAAAATTTCGGGGGCGCTGTGCCAGACAAAACGAATTAAGAGTTTCAGCTGAAAACCCGCTGAAAAAATATGAATATATACTGCTTTTAGACGTTAAAATATTTCGAAAATCGATGTACCATTACACCTCGGTTTATGATTTATTTAGAATTTAGACAATAAAATTTAGCACTTCCCACTATCGGGGGCGGTCGAGAGGGGTGGCGATCGACGGGGAATAATTCCTGGCGTCGATTAACGACGGTTTACTGAAAAAATTTTGACAAATTTCAGAGTCTTTGCCAAAAAACAAAAAATTTAAAGGCAAAAAATTCTGAAATATCGGCTAGACTGAAAATTTCGGGGGCGCTGTGCCAGACAAAACGAATTAAGAGTTTCAGCTGAAAACCCGCTGAAAAAATATGAATATATACTGCTTTTAGACGTTAAAATATTTCGAAAATCGATGTACCATTACACCTCGGTTTATGATTTATTTAGAATTTAGACAATAAAATTTAGCACTTCCCACTATCGGGGCGGTCGAGAGGGGTGGCGATCGACGGGGAATAATTCCTGGCGTCGATTAACGACGGTTTACTGAAAAAATTTTGACAAATTTCAGAGTCTTTGCCAAAAACAAAAAATTTAAAGGCAAAAAATTCTGAAATATCGGCTAGACTGAAAATTTCGGGGGCGCTGTGCCAGACAAAACGAATTAAGAGTTTCAGCTGAAAACCCGCTGAAAAAATATGAATATATACTGCTTTTAGACGTTAAAATATTTCGAAAATCGATGTACCATTACACCTCGGTTTATGATTTATTTAGAATTTAGACAATAAAATTTAGCACTTCCCACTATCGGGGGCGGTCGAGAGGGGTGGCGATCGACGGGGAATAATTCCTGGCGTCGATTAACGACGGTTTACTGAAAAAATTTTGACAAATTTCAGAGTCTTTGCCAAAAAACAAAAAATTTAAAGGCAAAAAATTCTGAAATATCGGCTAGACTGAAAATTTCGGGGGCGCTGTGCCAGACAAAACGAATTAAGAGTTTCAGCTGAAAACCCGCTGAAAAAATATGAATATATACTGCTTTTAGACGTTAAAATATTTCGAAAATCGATGTACCATTACACCTCGGTTTATGATTTATTTAGAATTTAGACAATAAAATTTAGCACTTCCCACTATCGGGGGCGGTCGAGAGGGGTGGCGATCGACGGGGAATAATTCCTGGCGTCGATTAACGACGGTTTACTGAAAAAATTTTGACAAATTTCAGAGTCTTTGCCAAAAAACAAAAAATTAAAGGCAAAAAATTCTGAAATATCGGCTAGACTGAAAATTTCGGGGGCGCTGTGCCAGACAAAACGAATTAAGAGTTTCAGCTGAAAACCCGCTGAAAAAATATGAATATATACTGCTTTTAGACGTTAAAATATTTCGAAAATCGATGTACCATTACACCTCGGTTTATGATTTATTTAGAATTTAGACAATAAAATTTAGCACTTCCCACTATCGGGGGCGGTCGAGAGGGGTGGCGATCGACGGGGAATAATTCCTGGCGTCGATAACGACGGTTTACTGAAAAAATTTTGACAAATTTCAGAGTCTTTGCCAAAAAACAAAAATTTAAAGGCAAAAAATTCTGAAATATCGGCTAGACTGAAAATTTCGGGGGCGCTGTGCCAGACAAAACGAATTAAGAGTTTCAGCTGAAAACCCGCTGAAAAAATATGAATATATACTGCTTTTAGACGTTAAAATATTTCGAAAATCGATGTACCATTACACCTCGGTTTATGATTTATTTAGAATTTAGACAATAAAATTTAGCACTTCCCACTATCGGGGGCGGTCGAGAGGGGTGGCGATCGACGGGGAATAATTCCTGGCGTCGATTAACGACGGTTTACTGAAAAAATTTTGACAAATTTCAGAGTCTTTGCCAAAAAACAAAAAATTTAAAGGCAAAAAATTCTGAAATATCGGCTAGACTGAAAATTTCGGGGGCGCTGTGCCAGACAAAACGAATTAAGAGTTTCAGCTGAAAACCCGCTGAAAAAATATGAATATATACTGCTTTTAGACGTTAAAATATTTCGAAAATCGATGTACCATTACACCTCGGTTTATGATTTATTTAGAATTTAGACAATAAAATTTAGCACTTCCCACTATCGGGGGCGGTCGAGAGGGGTGGCGATCGACGGGGAATAATTCCTGGCGTCGATTAACGACGGTTTACTGAAAAAATTTTGACAAATTTCAGAGTCTTTGCCAAAAAACAAAAAATTTAAAGGCAAAAAATTCTGAAATATCGGCTAGACTGAAAATTTCGGGGGCGCTGTGCCAGACAAAACGAATTAAGAGTTTCAGCTGAAAACCCGCTGAAAAAATATGAATATATACTGCTTTTAGACGTTAAAATATTTCGAAAATCGATGTACCATTACACCTCGGTTTATGATTTATTTAGAATTTAGACAATAAAATTTAGCACTTCCCACTATCGGGGGCGGTCGAGAGGGGTGGCGATCGACGGGGAATAATTCCTGGCGTCGATTACGACGGTTTACTGAAAAATTTTGACAAATTTCAGAGTCTTTGCCAAAAAACCAAAAATTTAAAGGCAAAAAATTCTGAAATATCGGCTAGACTGAAAATTTCGGGGGCGCTGTGCCAGACAAAACGAATTAAGAGTTTCAGCTGAAAACCCGCTGAAAAAATATGAATATATACTGCTTTTAGACGTTAAAATATTTCGAAAATCGATGTACCATTACACCTCGGTTTATGATTTATTTAGAATTTAGACAATAAAATTTAGCACTTCCCACTATCGGGGGCGGTCGAGAGGGGTGGCGATCGACGGGGAATAATTCCTGGCGTCGATTAACGACGGTTTACTGAAAAAATTTTGACAAATTTCAGAGTCTTTGCCAAAAAACAAAAAATTTAAAGGCAAAAAATTCTGAAATATCGGCTAGACTGAAAATTTCGGGGGCGCTGTGCCAGACAAAACGAATTAAGAGTTTCAGCTGAAAACCCGCTGAAAAAATATGAATATATACTGCTTTTAGACGTTAAAATATTTCGAAAATCGATGTACCATTACACCTCGGTTTATGATTTATTTAGAATTTAGACAATAAAATTTAGCACTTCCCACTATCGGGGGCGGTCGAGAGGGGTGGCGATCGACGGGGAATAATTCCTGGCGTCGATTAACGACGGTTTACTGAAAAAATTTTGACAAATTTCAGAGTCTTTGCCAAAAAACAAAAAATTTAAAGGCAAAAAATTCTGAAATATCGGCTAGACTGAAAATTTCGGGGGCGCTGTGCCAGACAAAACGAATTAAGAGTTTCAGCTGAAAACCCGCTGAAAAAATATGAATATATACTGCTTTTAGACGTTAAAATATTTCGAAAATCGATGTACCATTACACCTCGGTTTATGATTTATTTAGAATTTAGACAATAAAATTTAGCACTTCCCACTATCGGGGGCGGTCGAGAGGGGTGGCGATCGACGGGGAATAATTCCTGGCGTCGATTAACGACGGTTTACTGAAAAAATTTTGACAAATTTCAGAGTCTTTGCCAAAAAACAAAAAATTTAAAGGCAAAAAATTCTGAAATATCGGCTAGACTGAAAATTTCGGGGGCGCTGTGCCAGACAAAACGAATTAAGAGTTTCAGCTGAAAACCCGCTGAAAAAATATGAATATATACTGCTTTTAGACGTTAAAATATTTCGAAAATCGATGTACCATTACACCTCGGTTTATGATTTATTTAGAATTTAGACAATAAAATTTAGCACTTCCCACTATCGGGGGCGGTCGAGAGGGGTGGCGATCGACGGGGAATAATTCCTGGCGTCGATTAACGACGGTTTACTGAAAAAATTTTGACAAATTTCAGAGTCTTTGCCAAAAAACAAAAAATTTAAAGGCAAAAAATTCTGAAATATCGGCTAGACTGAAAATTTCGGGGGCGCTGTGCCAGACAAAACGAATTAAGAGTTTCAGCTGAAAACCCGCTGAAAAAATATGAATATATACTGCTTTTAGACGTTAAAATATTTCGAAAATCGATGTACCATTACACCTCGGTTTATGATTTATTTAGAATTTAGACAATAAAATTTAGCACTTCCCACTATCGGGGGCGGTCGAGAGGGGTGGCGATCGACGGGGAATAATTCCTGGCGTCGATTAACGACGGTTTACTGAAAAAATTTTGACAAATTTCAGAGTCTTTGCCAAAAAACAAAAAATTTAAAGGCAAAAAATTCTGAAATATCGGCTAGACTGAAAATTTCGGGGGCGCTGTGCCAGACAAAACGAATTAAGAGTTTCAGCTGAAAACCCGCTGAAAAAATATGAATATATACTGCTTTTAGACGTTAAAATATTTCGAAAATCGATGTACCATTACACCTCGGTTTATGATTTATTTAGAATTTAGACAATAAAATTTAGCACTTCCCACTATCGGGGGCGGTCGAGAGGGGTGGCGATCGACGGGGAATAATTCCTGGCGTCGATTAACGACGGTTTACTGAAAAAATTTTGACAAATTTCAGAGTCTTTGCCAAAAAACAAAAAATTTAAAGGCAAAAAATTCTGAAATATCGGCTAGACTGAAAATTTCGGGGGCGCTGTGCCAGACAAAACGAATTAAGAGTTTCAGCTGAAAACCCGCTGAAAAAATATGAATATATACTGCTTTTAGACGTTAAAATATTTCGAAAATCGATGTACCATTACACCTCGGTTTATGATTTATTTAGAATTTAGACAATAAAATTTAGCACTTCCCACTATCGGGGGCGGTCGAGAGGGGTGGCGATCGACGGGGAATAATTCCTGGCGTCGATTAACGACGGTTTACTGAAAAAATTTTGACAAATTTCAGAGTCTTTGCCAAAAAACAAAAAATTTAAAGGCAAAAAATTCTGAAATATCGGCTAGACTGAAAATTTCGGGGGCGCTGTGCCAGACAAAACGAATTAAGAGTTTCAGCTGAAAACCCGCTGAAAAAATATGAATATATACTGCTTTTAGACGTTAAAATATTTCGAAAATCGATGTACCATTACACCTCGGTTTATGATTTATTTAGAATTTAGACAATAAAATTTAGCACTTCCCACTATCGGGGGCGGTCGAGAGGGGTGGCGATCGACGGGGAATAATTCCTGGCGTCGATTAACGACGGTTTACTGAAAAAATTTTGACAAATTTCAGAGTCTTTGCCAAAAAACAAAAAATTTAAAGGCAAAAAATTCTGAAATATCGGCTAGACTGAAAATTTCGGGGGCGCTGTGCCAGACAAAACGAATTAAGAGTTTCAGCTGAAAACCCGCTGAAAAAATATGAATATATACTGCTTTTAGACGTTAAAATATTTCGAAAATCGATGTACCATTACACCTCGGTTTATGATTTATTTAGAATTTAGACAATAAAATTTAGCACTTCCCACTATCGGGGGCGGTCGAGAGGGGTGGCGATCGACGGGGAATAATTCCTGGCGTCGATTAACGACGGTTTACTGAAAAAATTTTGACAAATTTCAGAGTCTTTGCCAAAAAACAAAAAATTTAAAGGCAAAAAATTCTGAAATATCGGCTAGACTGAAAATTTCGGGGGCGCTGTGCCAGACAAAACGAATTAAGAGTTTCAGCTGAAAACCCGCTGAAAAAATATGAATATATACTGCTTTTAGACGTTAAAATATTTCGAAAATCGATGTACCATTACACCTCGGTTTATGATTTATTTAGAATTTAGACAATAAAATTTAGCACTTCCCACTATCGGGGGCGGTCGAGAGGGGTGGCGATCGACGGGGAATAATTCCTGGCGTCGATTAACGACGGTTTACTGAAAAAATTTTGACAAATTTCAGAGTCTTTGCCAAAAAACAAAAAATTTAAAGGCAAAAAATTCTGAAATATCGGCTAGACTGAAAATTTCGGGGGCGCTGTGCCAGACAAAACGAATTAAGAGTTTCAGCTGAAAACCCGCTGAAAAAATATGAATATATACTGCTTTTAGACGTTAAAATATTTCGAAAATCGATGTACCATTACACCTCGGTTTATGATTTATTTAGAATTTAGACAATAAAATTTAGCACTTCCCACTATCGGGGGCGGTCGAGAGGGGTGGCGATCGACGGGGAATAATTCCTGGCGTCGATTAACGACGGTTTACTGAAAAAATTTTGACAAATTTCAGAGTCTTTGCCAAAAAACAAAAAATTTAAAGGCAAAAAATTCTGAAATATCGGCTAGACTGAAAATTTCGGGGGCGCTGTGCCAGACAAAACGAATTAAGAGTTTCAGCTGAAAACCCGCTGAAAAAATATGAATATATACTGCTTTTAGACGTTAAAATATTTCGAAAATCGATGTACCATTACACCTCGGTTTATGATTTATTTAGAATTTAGACAATAAAATTTAGCACTTCCCACTATCGGGGGCGGTCGAGAGGGGTGGCGATCGACGGGGAATAATTCCTGGCGTCGATTAACGACGGTTTACTGAAAAAATTTTGACAAATTTCAGAGTCTTTGCCAAAAAACAAAAAATTTAAAGGCAAAAAATTCTGAAATATCGGCTAGACTGAAAATTTCGGGGGCGCTGTGCCAGACAAAACGAATTAAGAGTTTCAGCTGAAAACCCGCTGAAAAAATATGAATATATACTGCTTTTAGACGTTAAAATATTTCGAAAATCGATGTACCATTACACCTCGGTTTATGATTTATTTAGAATTTAGACAATAAAATTTAGCACTTCCCACTATCGGGGGCGGTCGAGAGGGGTGGCGATCGACGGGGAATAATTCCTGGCGTCGATTAACGACGGTTTACTGAAAAAATTTTGACAAATTTCAGAGTCTTTGCCAAAAAACAAAAAATTTAAAGGCAAAAAATTCTGAAATATCGGCTAGACTGAAAATTTCGGGGGCGCTGTGCCAGACAAAACGAATTAAGAGTTTCAGCTGAAAACCCGCTGAAAAAATATGAATATATACTGCTTTTAGACGTTAAAATATTTCGAAAATCGATGTACCATTACACCTCGGTTTATGATTTATTTAGAATTTAGACAATAAAATTTAGCACTTCCCACTATCGGGGGCGGTCGAGAGGGGTGGCGATCGACGGGGAATAATTCCTGGCGTCGATTAACGACGGTTTACTGAAAAAATTTTGACAAATTTCAGAGTCTTTGCCAAAAAACAAAAAATTTAAAGGCAAAAAATTCTGAAATATCGGCTAGACTGAAAATTTCGGGGGCGCTGTGCCAGACAAAACGAATTAAGAGTTTCAGCTGAAAACCCGCTGAAAAAATATGAATATATACTGCTTTTAGACGTTAAAATATTTCGAAAATCGATGTACCATTACACCTCGGTTTATGATTTATTTAGAATTTAGACAATAAAATTTAGCACTTCCCACTATCGGGGGCGGTCGAGAGGGGTGGCGATCGACGGGGAATAATTCCTGGCGTCGATTAACGACGGTTTACTGAAAAAATTTTGACAAATTTCAGAGTCTTTGCCAAAAAACAAAAAATTTAAAGGCAAAAAATTCTGAAATATCGGCTAGACTGAAAATTTCGGGGGCGCTGTGCCAGACAAAACGAATTAAGAGTTTCAGCTGAAAACCCGCTGAAAAAATATGAATATATACTGCTTTTAGACGTTAAAATATTTCGAAAATCGATGTACCATTACACCTCGGTTTATGATTTATTTAGAATTTAGACAATAAAATTTAGCACTTCCCACTATCGGGGGCGGTCGAGAGGGGTGGCGATCGACGGGGAATAATTCCTGGCGTCGATTAACGACGGTTTACTGAAAAAATTTTGACAAATTTCAGAGTCTTTGCCAAAAAACAAAAAATTTAAAGGCAAAAAATTCTGAAATATCGGCTAGACTGAAAATTTCGGGGGCGCTGTGCCAGACAAAACGAATTAAGAGTTTCAGCTGAAAACCCGCTGAAAAAATATGAATATATACTGCTTTTAGACGTTAAAATATTTCGAAAATCGATGTACCATTACACCTCGGTTTATGATTTATTTAGAATTTAGACAATAAAATTTAGCACTTCCCACTATCGGGGGCGGTCGAGAGGGGTGGCGATCGACGGGGAATAATTCCTGGCGTCGATTAACGACGGTTTACTGAAAAAATTTTGACAAATTTCAGAGTCTTTGCCAAAAAACAAAAAATTTAAAGGCAAAAAATTCTGAAATATCGGCTAGACTGAAAATTTCGGGGGCGCTGTGCCAGACAAAACGAATTAAGAGTTTCAGCTGAAAACCCGCTGAAAAAATATGAATATATACTGCTTTTAGACGTTAAAATATTTCGAAAATCGATGTACCATTACACCTCGGTTTATGATTTATTTAGAATTTAGACAATAAAATTTAGCACTTCCCACTATCGGGGGCGGTCGAGAGGGGTGGCGATCGACGGGGAATAATTCCTGGCGTCGATTAACGACGGTTTACTGAAAAAATTTTGACAAATTTCAGAGTCTTTGCCAAAAAACAAAAAATTTAAAGGCAAAAAATTCTGAAATATCGGCTAGACTGAAAATTTCGGGGGCGCTGTGCCAGACAAAACGAATTAAGAGTTTCAGCTGAAAACCCGCTGAAAAAATATGAATATATACTGCTTTTAGACGTTAAAATATTTCGAAAATCGATGTACCATTACACCTCGGTTTATGATTTATTTAGAATTTAGACAATAAAATTTAGCACTTCCCACTATCGGGGGCGGTCGAGAGGGGTGGCGATCGACGGGGAATAATTCCTGGCGTCGATTAACGACGGTTTACTGAAAAAATTTTGACAAATTTCAGAGTCTTTGCCAAAAAACAAAAAATTTAAAGGCAAAAAATTCTGAAATATCGGCTAGACTGAAAATTTCGGGGGCGCTGTGCCAGACAAAACGAATTAAGAGTTTCAGCTGAAAACCCGCTGAAAAAATATGAATATATACTGCTTTTAGACGTTAAAATATTTCGAAAATCGATGTACCATTACACCTCGGTTTATGATTTATTTAGAATTTAGACAATAAAATTTAGCACTTCCCACTATCGGGGGCGGTCGAGAGGGGTGGCGATCGACGGGGAATAATTCCTGGCGTCGATTAACGACGGTTTACTGAAAAAATTTTGACAAATTTCAGAGTCTTTGCCAAAAAACAAAAAATTTAAAGGCAAAAAATTCTGAAATATCGGCTAGACTGAAAATTTCGGGGGCGCTGTGCCAGACAAAACGAATTAAGAGTTTCAGCTGAAAACCCGCTGAAAAAATATGAATATATACTGCTTTTAGACGTTAAAATATTTCGAAAATCGATGTACCATTACACCTCGGTTTATGATTTATTTAGAATTTAGACAATAAAATTTAGCACTTCCCACTATCGGGGGCGGTCGAGAGGGGTGGCGATCGACGGGGAATAATTCCTGGCGTCGATTAACGACGGTTTACTGAAAAAATTTTGACAAATTTCAGAGTCTTTGCCAAAAAACAAAAAATTTAAAGGCAAAAAATTCTGAAATATCGGCTAGACTGAAAATTTCGGGGGCGCTGTGCCAGACAAAACGAATTAAGAGTTTCAGCTGAAAACCCGCTGAAAAAATATGAATATATACTGCTTTTAGACGTTAAAATATTTCGAAAATCGATGTACCATTACACCTCGGTTTATGATTTATTTAGAATTTAGACAATAAAATTTAGCACTTCCCACTATCGGGGGCGGTCGAGAGGGGTGGCGATCGACGGGGAATAATTCCTGGCGTCGATTAACGACGGTTTACTGAAAAAATTTTGACAAATTTCAGAGTCTTTGCCAAAAAACAAAAAATTTAAAGGCAAAAAATTCTGAAATATCGGCTAGACTGAAAATTTCGGGGGCGCTGTGCCAGACAAAACGAATTAAGAGTTTCAGCTGAAAACCCGCTGAAAAAATATGAATATATACTGCTTTTAGACGTTAAAATATTTCGAAAATCGATGTACCATTACACCTCGGTTTATGATTTATTTAGAATTTAGACAATAAAATTTAGCACTTCCCACTATCGGGGGCGGTCGAGAGGGGTGGCGATCGACGGGGAATAATTCCTGGCGTCGATTAACGACGGTTTACTGAAAAAATTTTGACAAATTTCAGAGTCTTTGCCAAAAAACAAAAAATTTAAAGGCAAAAAATTCTGAAATATCGGCTAGACTGAAAATTTCGGGGGCGCTGTGCCAGACAAAACGAATTAAGAGTTTCAGCTGAAAACCCGCTGAAAAAATATGAATATATACTGCTTTTAGACGTTAAAATATTTCGAAAATCGATGTACCATTACACCTCGGTTTATGATTTATTTAGAATTTAGACAATAAAATTTAGCACTTCCCACTATCGGGGGCGGTCGAGAGGGGTGGCGATCGACGGGGAATAATTCCTGGCGTCGATTAACGACGGTTTACTGAAACAATTTTGACAAATTTCAGAGTCTTTGCCAAAAAACAAAAAATTTAAAGGCAAAAAATTCTGAAATATCGGCTAGACTGAAAATTTCGGGGGCGCTGTGCCAGACAAAACGAATTAAGAGTTTCAGCTGAAAACCCGCTGAAAAAATATGAATATATACTGCTTTTAGACGTTAAAATATTTCGAAAATCGATGTACCATTACACCTCGGTTTATGATTTATTTAGAATTTAGACAATAAAATTTAGCACTTCCCACTATCGGGGGCGGTCGAGAGGGGTGGCGATCGACGGGGAATAATTCCTGGCGTCGATTAACGACGGTTTACTGAAAAAATTTTGACAAATTTCAGAGTCTTTGCCAAAAAACAAAAAATTTAAAGGCAAAAAATTCTGAAATATCGGCTAGACTGAAAATTTCGGGGGCGCTGTGCCAGACAAAACGAATTAAGAGTTTCAGCTGAAAACCCGCTGAAAAAATATGAATATATACTGCTTTTAGACGTTAAAATATTTCGAAAATCGATGTACCATTACACCTCGGTTTATGATTTATTTAGAATTTAGACAATAAAATTTAGCACTTCCCACTATCGGGGGCGGTCGAGAGGGGTGGCGATCGACGGGGAATAATTCCTGGCGTCGATTAACGACGGTTTACTGAAAAAATTTTGACAAATTTCAGAGTCTTTGCCAAAAAACAAAAAATTTAAAGGCAAAAAATTCTGAAATATCGGCTAGACTGAAAATTTCGGGGGCGCTGTGCCAGACAAAACGAATTAAGAGTTTCAGCTGAAAACCCGCTGAAAAAATATGAATATATACTGCTTTTAGACGTTAAAATATTTCGAAAATCGATGTACCATTACACCTCGGTTTATGATTTATTTAGAATTTAGACAATAAAATTTAGCACTTCCCACTATCGGGGGCGGTCGAGAGGGGTGGCGATCGACGGGGAATAATTCCTGGCGTCGATTAACGACGGTTTACTGAAAAAATTTTGACAAATTTCAGAGTCTTTGCCAAAAAACAAAAAATTTAAAGGCAAAAAATTCTGAAATATCGGCTAGACTGAAAATTTCGGGGGCGCTGTGCCAGACAAAACGAATTAAGAGTTTCAGCTGAAAACCCGCTGAAAAAATATGAATATATACTGCTTTTAGACGTTAAAATATTTCGAAAATCGATGTACCATTACACCTCGGTTTATGATTTATTTAGAATTTAGACAATAAAATTTAGCACTTCCCACTATCGGGGGCGGTCGAGAGGGGTGGCGATCGACGGGGAATAATTCCTGGCGTCGATTAACGACGGTTTACTGAAAAAATTTTGACAAATTTCAGAGTCTTTGCCAAAAAACAAAAAATTTAAAGGCAAAAAATTCTGAAATATCGGCTAGACTGAAAATTTCGGGGGCGCTGTGCCAGACAAAACGAATTAAGAGTTTCAGCTGAAAACCCGCTGAAAAAATATGAATATATACTGCTTTTAGACGTTAAAATATTTCGAAAATCGATGTACCATTACACCTCGGTTTATGATTTATTTAGAATTTAGACAATAAAATTTAGCACTTCCCACTATCGGGGGCGGTCGAGAGGGGTGGCGATCGACGGGGAATAATTCCTGGCGTCGATTAACGACGGTTTACTGAAAAAATTTTGACAAATTTCAGAGTCTTTGCCAAAAAACAAAAAATTTAAAGGCAAAAAATTCTGAAATATCGGCTAGACTGAAAATTTCGGGGGCGCTGTGCCAGACAAAACGAATTAAGAGTTTCAGCTGAAAACCCGCTGAAAAAATATGAATATATACTGCTTTTAGACGTTAAAATATTTCGAAAATCGATGTACCATTACACCTCGGTTTATGATTTATTTAGAATTTAGACAATAAAATTTAGCACTTCCCACTATCGGGGGCGGTCGAGAGGGGTGGCGATCGACGGGGAATAATTCCTGGCGTCGATTAACGACGGTTTACTGAAAAAATTTTGACAAATTTCAGAGTCTTTGCCAAAAAACAAAAAATTTAAAGGCAAAAAATTCTGAAATATCGGCTAGACTGAAAATTTCGGGGGCGCTGTGCCAGACAAAACGAATTAAGAGTTTCAGCTGAAAACCCGCTGAAAAAATATGAATATATACTGCTTTTAGACGTTAAAATATTTCGAAAATCGATGTACCATTACACCTCGGTTTATGATTTATTTAGAATTTAGACAATAAAATTTAGCACTTCCCACTATCGGGGGCGGTCGAGAGGGGTGGCGATCGACGGGGAATAATTCCTGGCGTCGATTAACGACGGTTTACTGAAAAAATTTTGACAAATTTCAGAGTCTTTGCCAAAAAACAAAAAATTTAAAGGCAAAAAATTCTGAAATATCGGCTAGACTGAAAATTTCGGGGGCGCTGTGCCAGACAAAACGAATTAAGAGTTTCAGCTGAAAACCCGCTGAAAAAATATGAATATATACTGCTTTTAGACGTTAAAATATTTCGAAAATCGATGTACCATTACACCTCGGTTTATGATTTATTTAGAATTTAGACAATAAAATTTAGCACTTCCCACTATCGGGGGCGGTCGAGAGGGGTGGCGATCGACGGGGAATAATTCCTGGCGTCGATTAACGACGGTTTACTGAAAAAATTTTGACAAATTTCAGAGTCTTTGCCAAAAAACAAAAAATTTAAAGGCAAAAAATTCTGAAATATCGGCTAGACTGAAAATTTCGGGGGCGCTGTGCCAGACAAAACGAATTAAGAGTTTCAGCTGAAAACCCGCTGAAAAAATATGAATATATACTGCTTTTAGACGTTAAAATATTTCGAAAATCGATGTACCATTACACCTCGGTTTATGATTTATTTAGAATTTAGACAATAAAATTTAGCACTTCCCACTATCGGGGGCGGTCGAGAGGGGTGGCGATCGACGGGGAATAATTCCTGGCGTCGATTAACGACGGTTTACTGAAAAAATTTTGACAAATTTCAGAGTCTTTGCCAAAAAACAAAAAATTTAAAGGCAAAAAATTCTGAAATATCGGCTAGACTGAAAATTTCGGGGGCGCTGTGCCAGACAAAACGAATTAAGAGTTTCAGCTGAAAACCCGCTGAAAAAATATGAATATATACTGCTTTTAGACGTTAAAATATTTCGAAAATCGATGTACCATTACACCTCGGTTTATGATTTATTTAGAATTTAGACAATAAAATTTAGCACTTCCCACTATCGGGGGCGGTCGAGAGGGGTGGCGATCGACGGGGAATAATTCCTGGCGTCGATTAACGACGGTTTACTGAAAAAATTTTGACAAATTTCAGAGTCTTTGCCAAAAAACAAAAAATTTAAAGGCAAAAAATTCTGAAATATCGGCTAGACTGAAAATTTCGGGGGCGCTGTGCCAGACAAAACGAATTAAGAGTTTCAGCTGAAAACCCGCTGAAAAAATATGAATATATACTGCTTTTAGACGTTAAAATATTTCGAAAATCGATGTACCATTACACCTCGGTTTATGATTTATTTAGAATTTAGACAATAAAATTTAGCACTTCCCACTATCGGGGGCGGTCGAGAGGGGTGGCGATCGACGGGGAATAATTCCTGGCGTCGATTAACGACGGTTTACTGAAAAAATTTTGACAAATTTCAGAGTCTTTGCCAAAAAACAAAAAATTTAAAGGCAAAAAATTCTGAAATATCGGCTAGACTGAAAATTTCGGGGGCGCTGTGCCAGACAAAACGAATTAAGAGTTTCAGCTGAAAACCCGCTGAAAAAATATGAATATATACTGCTTTTAGACGTTAAAATATTTCGAAAATCGATGTACCATTACACCTCGGTTTATGATTTATTTAGAATTTAGACAATAAAATTTAGCACTTCCCACTATCGGGGGCGGTCGAGAGGGGTGGCGATCGACGGGGAATAATTCCTGGCGTCGATTAACGACGGTTTACTGAAAAAATTTTGACAAATTTCAGAGTCTTTGCCAAAAAACAAAAAATTTAAAGGCAAAAAATTCTGAAATATCGGCTAGACTGAAAATTTCGGGGGCGCTGTGCCAGACAAAACGAATTAAGAGTTTCAGCTGAAAACCCGCTGAAAAAATATGAATATATACTGCTTTTAGACGTTAAAATATTTCGAAAATCGATGTACCATTACACCTCGGTTTATGATTTATTTAGAATTTAGACAATAAAATTTAGCACTTCCCACTATCGGGGGCGGTCGAGAGGGGTGGCGATCGACGGGGAATAATTCCTGGCGTCGATTAACGACGGTTTACTGAAAAAATTTTGACAAATTTCAGAGTCTTTGCCAAAAAACAAAAAATTTAAAGGCAAAAAATTCTGAAATATCGGCTAGACTGAAAATTTCGGGGGCGCTGTGCCAGACAAAACGAATTAAGAGTTTCAGCTGAAAACCCGCTGAAAAAATATGAATATATACTGCTTTTAGACGTTAAAATATTTCGAAAATCGATGTACCATTACACCTCGGTTTATGATTTATTTAGAATTTAGACAATAAAATTTAGCACTTCCCACTATCGGGGGCGGTCGAGAGGGGTGGCGATCGACGGGGAATAATTCCTGGCGTCGATTAACGACGGTTTACTGAAAAAATTTTGACAAATTTCAGAGTCTTTGCCAAAAAACAAAAAATTTAAAGGCAAAAAATTCTGAAATATCGGCTAGACTGAAAATTTCGGGGGCGCTGTGCCAGACAAAACGAATTAAGAGTTTCAGCTGAAAACCCGCTGAAAAAATATGAATATATACTGCTTTTAGACGTTAAAATATTTCGAAAATCGATGTACCATTACACCTCGGTTTATGATTTATTTAGAATTTAGACAATAAAATTTAGCACTTCCCACTATCGGGGGCGGTCGAGAGGGGTGGCGATCGACGGGGAATAATTCCTGGCGTCGATTAACGACGGTTTACTGAAAAAATTTTGACAAATTTCAGAGTCTTTGCCAAAAAACAAAAAATTTAAAGGCAAAAAATTCTGAAATATCGGCTAGACTGAAAATTTCGGGGGCGCTGTGCCAGACAAAACGAATTAAGAGTTTCAGCTGAAAACCCGCTGAAAAAATATGAATATATACTGCTTTTAGACGTTAAAATATTTCGAAAATCGATGTACCATTACACCTCGGTTTATGATTTATTTAGAATTTAGACAATAAAATTTAGCACTTCCCACTATCGGGGGCGGTCGAGAGGGGTGGCGATCGACGGGGAATAATTCCTGGCGTCGATTAACGACGGTTTACTGAAAAAATTTTGACAAATTTCAGAGTCTTTGCCAAAAAACAAAAAATTTAAAGGCAAAAAATTCTGAAATATCGGCTAGACTGAAAATTTCGGGGGCGCTGTGCCAGACAAAACGAATTAAGAGTTTCAGCTGAAAACCCGCTGAAAAAATATGAATATATACTGCTTTTAGACGTTAAAATATTTCGAAAATCGATGTACCATTACACCTCGGTTTATGATTTATTTAGAATTTAGACAATAAAATTTAGCACTTCCCACTATCGGGGGCGGTCGAGAGGGGTGGCGATCGACGGGGAATAATTCCTGGCGTCGATTAACGACGGTTTACTGAAAAAATTTTGACAAATTTCAGAGTCTTTGCCAAAAAACAAAAAATTTAAAGGCAAAAAATTCTGAAATATCGGCTAGACTGAAAATTTCGGGGGCGCTGTGCCAGACAAAACGAATTAAGAGTTTCAGCTGAAAACCCGCTGAAAAAATATGAATATATACTGCTTTTAGACGTTAAAATATTTCGAAAATCGATGTACCATTACACCTCGGTTTATGATTTATTTAGAATTTAGACAATAAAATTTAGCACTTCCCACTATCGGGGGCGGTCGAGAGGGGTGGCGATCGACGGGGAATAATTCCTGGCGTCGATTAACGACGGTTTACTGAAAAAATTTTGACAAATTTCAGAGTCTTTGCCAAAAAACAAAAAATTTAAAGGCAAAAAATTCTGAAATATCGGCTAGACTGAAAATTTCGGGGGCGCTGTGCCAGACAAAACGAATTAAGAGTTTCAGCTGAAAACCCGCTGAAAAAATATGAATATATACTGCTTTTAGACGTTAAAATATTTCGAAAATCGATGTACCATTACACCTCGGTTTATGATTTATTTAGAATTTAGACAATAAAATTTAGCACTTCCCACTATCGGGGGCGGTCGAGAGGGGTGGCGATCGACGGGGAATAATTCCTGGCGTCGATTAACGACGGTTTACTGAAAAAATTTTGACAAATTTCAGAGTCTTTGCCAAAAAACAAAAAATTTAAAGGCAAAAAATTCTGAAATATCGGCTAGACTGAAAATTTCGGGGGCGCTGTGCCAGACAAAACGAATTAAGAGTTTCAGCTGAAAACCCGCTGAAAAAATATGAATATATACTGCTTTTAGACGTTAAAATATTTCGAAAATCGATGTACCATTACACCTCGGTTTATGATTTATTTAGAATTTAGACAATAAAATTTAGCACTTCCCACTATCGGGGGCGGTCGAGAGGGGTGGCGATCGACGGGGAATAATTCCTGGCGTCGATTAACGACGGTTTACTGAAAAAATTTTGACAAATTTCAGAGTCTTTGCCAAAAAACAAAAAATTTAAAGGCAAAAAATTCTGAAATATCGGCTAGACTGAAAATTTCGGGGGCGCTGTGCCAGACAAAACGAATTAAGAGTTTCAGCTGAAAACCCGCTGAAAAAATATGAATATATACTGCTTTTAGACGTTAAAATATTTCGAAAATCGATGTACCATTACACCTCGGTTTATGATTTATTTAGAATTTAGACAATAAAATTTAGCACTTCCCACTATCGGGGGCGGTCGAGAGGGGTGGCGATCGACGGGGAATAATTCCTGGCGTCGATTAACGACGGTTTACTGAAAAAATTTTGACAAATTTCAGAGTCTTTGCCAAAAAACAAAAAATTTAAAGGCAAAAAATTCTGAAATATCGGCTAGACTGAAAATTTCGGGGGCGCTGTGCCAGACAAAACGAATTAAGAGTTTCAGCTGAAAACCCGCTGAAAAAATATGAATATATACTGCTTTTAGACGTTAAAATATTTCGAAAATCGATGTACCATTACACCTCGGTTTATGATTTATTTAGAATTTAGACAATAAAATTTAGCACTTCCCACTATCGGGGGCGGTCGAGAGGGGTGGCGATCGACGGGGAATAATTCCTGGCGTCGATTAACGACGGTTTACTGAAAAAATTTTGACAAATTTCAGAGTCTTTGCCAAAAAACAAAAAATTTAAAGGCAAAAAATTCTGAAATATCGGCTAGACTGAAAATTTCGGGGGCGCTGTGCCAGACAAAACGAATTAAGAGTTTCAGCTGAAAACCCGCTGAAAAAATATGAATATATACTGCTTTTAGACGTTAAAATATTTCGAAAATCGATGTACCATTACACCTCGGTTTATGATTTATTTAGAATTTAGACAATAAAATTTAGCACTTCCCACTATCGGGGGCGGTCGAGAGGGGTGGCGATCGACGGGGAATAATTCCTGGCGTCGATTAACGACGGTTTACTGAAAAAATTTTGACAAATTTCAGAGTCTTTGCCAAAAAACAAAAAATTTAAAGGCAAAAAATTCTGAAATATCGGCTAGACTGAAAATTTCGGGGGCGCTGTGCCAGACAAAACGAATTAAGAGTTTCAGCTGAAAACCCGCTGAAAAAATATGAATATATACTGCTTTTAGACGTTAAAATATTTCGAAAATCGATGTACCATTACACCTCGGTTTATGATTTATTTAGAATTTAGACAATAAAATTTAGCACTTCCCACTATCGGGGGCGGTCGAGAGGGGTGGCGATCGACGGGGAATAATTCCTGGCGTCGATTAACGACGGTTTACTGAAAAAATTTTGACAAATTTCAGAGTCTTTGCCAAAAAACAAAAAATTTAAAGGCAAAAAATTCTGAAATATCGGCTAGACTGAAAATTTCGGGGGCGCTGTGCCAGACAAAACGAATTAAGAGTTTCAGCTGAAAACCCGCTGAAAAAATATGAATATATACTGCTTTTAGACGTTAAAATATTTCGAAAATCGATGTACCATTACACCTCGGTTTATGATTTATTTAGAATTTAGACAATAAAATTTAGCACTTCCCACTATCGGGGGCGGTCGAGAGGGGTGGCGATCGACGGGGAATAATTCCTGGCGTCGATTAACGACGGTTTACTGAAAAAATTTTGACAAATTTCAGAGTCTTTGCCAAAAAACAAAAAATTTAAAGGCAAAAAATTCTGAAATATCGGCTAGACTGAAAATTTCGGGGGCGCTGTGCCAGACAAAACGAATTAAGAGTTTCAGCTGAAAACCCGCTGAAAAAATATGAATATATACTGCTTTTAGACGTTAAAATATTTCGAAAATCGATGTACCATTACACCTCGGTTTATGATTTATTTAGAATTTAGACAATAAAATTTAGCACTTCCCACTATCGGGGGCGGTCGAGAGGGGTGGCGATCGACGGGGAATAATTCCTGGCGTCGATTAACGACGGTTTACTGAAAAAATTTTGACAAATTTCAGAGTCTTTGCCAAAAAACAAAAAATTTAAAGGCAAAAAATTCTGAAATATCGGCTAGACTGAAAATTTCGGGGGCGCTGTGCCAGACAAAACGAATTAAGAGTTTCAGCTGAAAACCCGCTGAAAAAATATGAATATATACTGCTTTTAGACGTTAAAATATTTCGAAAATCGATGTACCATTACACCTCGGTTTATGATTTATTTAGAATTTAGACAATAAAATTTAGCACTTCCCACTATCGGGGGCGGTCGAGAGGGGTGGCGATCGACGGGGAATAATTCCTGGCGTCGATTAACGACGGTTTACTGAAAAAATTTTGACAAATTTCAGAGTCTTTGCCAAAAAACAAAAAATTTAAAGGCAAAAAATTCTGAAATATCGGCTAGACTGAAAATTTCGGGGGCGCTGTGCCAGACAAAACGAATTAAGAGTTTCAGCTGAAAACCCGCTGAAAAAATATGAATATATACTGCTTTTAGACGTTAAAATATTTCGAAAATCGATGTACCATTACACCTCGGTTTATGATTTATTTAGAATTTAGACAATAAAATTTAGCACTTCCCACTATCGGGGGCGGTCGAGAGGGGTGGCGATCGACGGGGAATAATTCCTGGCGTCGATTAACGACGGTTTACTGAAAAAATTTTGACAAATTTCAGAGTCTTTGCCAAAAAACAAAAAATTTAAAGGCAAAAAATTCTGAAATATCGGCTAGACTGAAAATTTCGGGGGCGCTGTGCCAGACAAAACGAATTAAGAGTTTCAGCTGAAAACCCGCTGAAAAAATATGAATATATACTGCTTTTAGACGTTAAAATATTTCGAAAATCGATGTACCATTACACCTCGGTTTATGATTTATTTAGAATTTAGACAATAAAATTTAGCACTTCCCACTATCGGGGGCGGTCGAGAGGGGTGGCGATCGACGGGGAATAATTCCTGGCGTCGATTAACGACGGTTTACTGAAAAAATTTTGACAAATTTCAGAGTCTTTGCCAAAAAACAAAAAATTTAAAGGCAAAAAATTCTGAAATATCGGCTAGACTGAAAATTTCGGGGGCGCTGTGCCAGACAAAACGAATTAAGAGTTTCAGCTGAAAACCCGCTGAAAAAATATGAATATATACTGCTTTTAGACGTTAAAATATTTCGAAAATCGATGTACCATTACACCTCGGTTTATGATTTATTTAGAATTTAGACAATAAAATTTAGCACTTCCCACTATCGGGGGCGGTCGAGAGGGGTGGCGATCGACGGGGAATAATTCCTGGCGTCGATTAACGACGGTTTACTGAAAAAATTTTGACAAATTTCAGAGTCTTTGCCAAAAAACAAAAAATTTAAAGGCAAAAAATTCTGAAATATCGGCTAGACTGAAAATTTCGGGGGCGCTGTGCCAGACAAAACGAATTAAGAGTTTCAGCTGAAAACCCGCTGAAAAAATATGAATATATACTGCTTTTAGACGTTAAAATATTTCGAAAATCGATGTACCATTACACCTCGGTTTATGATTTATTTAGAATTTAGACAATAAAATTTAGCACTTCCCACTATCGGGGGCGGTCGAGAGGGGTGGCGATCGACGGGGAATAATTCCTGGCGTCGATTAACGACGGTTTACTGAAAAAATTTTGACAAATTTCAGAGTCTTTGCAAAAAAACAAAAAATTTAAAGGCAAAAAATTCTGAAATATCGGCTAGACTGAAAATTTCGGGGGCGCTGTGCCAGACAAAACGAATTAAGAGTTTCAGCTGAAAACCCGCTGAAAAAATATGAATATATACTGCTTTTAGACGTTAAAATATTTCGAAAATCGATGTACCATTACACCTCGGTTTATGATTTATTTAGAATTTAGACAATAAAATTTAGCACTTCCCACTATCGGGGGCGGTCGAGAGGGGTGGCGATCGACGGGGAATAATTCCTGGCGTCGATTAACGACGGTTTACTGAAAAAATTTTGACAAATTTCAGAGTCTTTGCCAAAAAACAAAAAATTTAAAGGCAAAAAATTCTGAAATATCGGCTAGACTGAAAATTTCGGGGGCGCTGTGCCAGACAAAACGAATTAAGAGTTTCAGCTGAAAACCCGCTGAAAAAAATATGAATATATACTGCTTTTAGACGTTAAAATATTTCGAAAATCGATGTACCATTACACCTCGGTTTATGATTTATTTAGAATTTAGACAATAAAATTTAGCACTTCCCACTATCGGGGGCGGTCGAGAGGGGTGGCGATCGACGGGGAATAATTCCTGGCGTCGATTAACGACGGTTTACTGAAAAAATTTTGACAAATTTCAGAGTCTTTGCCAAAAAACAAAAAATTTAAAGGCAAAAAATTCTGAAATATCGGCTAGACTGAAAATTTCGGGGGCGCTGTGCCAGACAAAACGAATTAAGAGTTTCAGCTGAAAACGCCGCTGAAAAAATATGAATATATACTGCTTTTAGACGTTAAAATATTTCGAAAATCGATGTACCATTACACCTCGGTTTATGATTTATTTAGAATTTAGACAATAAAATTTAGCACTTCCCACTATCGGGGGCGGTCGAGAGGGGTGGCGATCGACGGGGAATAATTCCTGGCGTCGATTAACGACGGTTTACTGAAAAAATTTTGACAAATTTCAGAGTCTTTGCCAAAAAACAAAAAATTTAAAGGCAAAAAATTCTGAAATATCGGCTAGACTGAAAATTTCGGGGGCGCTGTGCCAGACAAAACGAATTAAGAGTTTCAGCTGAAAACCCGCTGAAAAAATATGAATATATACTGCTTTTAGACGTTAAAATATTTCGAAAATCGATGTACCATTACACCTCGGTTTATGATTTATTTAGAATTTAGACAATAAAATTTAGCACTTCCCACTATCGGGGGCGGTCGAGAGGGGTGGCGATCGACGGGGAATAATTCCTGGCGTCGATTAACGACGGTTTACTGAAAAAATTTTGACAAATTTCAGAGTCTTTGCCAAAAAACAAAAAATTTAAAGGCAAAAAATTCTGAAATATCGGCTAGACTGAAAATTTCGGGGGCGCTGTGCCAGACAAAACGAATTAAGAGTTTCAGCTGAAAACCCGCTGAAAAAATATGAATATATACTGCTTTTAGACGTTAAAATATTTCGAAAATCGATGTACCATTACACCTCGGTTTATGATTTATTTAGAATTTAGACAATAAAATTTAGCACTTCCCACTATCGGGGGCGGTCGAGAGGGGTGGCGATCGACGGGGAATAATTCCTGGCGTCGATTAACGACGGTTTACTGAAAAAATTTTGACAAATTTCAGAGTCTTTGCCAAAAAACAAAAAATTTAAAGGCAAAAAATTCTGAAATATCGGCTAGACTGAAAATTTCGGGGGCGCTGTGCCAGACAAAACGAATTAAGAGTTTCAGCTGAAAACCCGCTGAAAAAATATGAATATATACTGCTTTTAGACGTTAAAATATTTCGAAAATCGATGTACCATTACACCTCGGTTTATGATTTATTTAGAATTTAGACAATAAAATTTAGCACTTCCCACTATCGGGGGCGGTCGAGAGGGGTGGCGATCGACGGGGAATAATTCCTGGCGTCGATTAACGACGGTTTACTGAAAAAATTTTGACAAATTTCAGAGTCTTTGCCAAAAAACAAAAAATTTAAAGGCAAAAAATTCTGAAATATCGGCTAGACTGAAAATTTCGGGGGCGCTGTGCCAGACAAAACGAATTAAGAGTTTCAGCTGAAAACCCGCTGAAAAAATATGAATATATACTGCTTTTAGACGTTAAAATATTTCGAAAATCGATGTACCATTACACCTCGGTTTATGATTTATTTAGAATTTAGACAATAAAATTTAGCACTTCCCACTATCGGGGGCGGTCGAGAGGGGTGGCGATCGACGGGGAATAATTCCTGGCGTCGATTAACGACGGTTTACTGAAAAAATTTTGACAAATTTCAGAGTCTTTGCCAAAAAACAAAAAATTTAAAGGCAAAAAATTCTGAAATATCGGCTAGACTGAAAATTTCGGGGGCGCTGTGCCAGACAAAACGAATTAAGAGTTTCAGCTGAAAACCCGCTGAAAAAATATGAATATATACTGCTTTTAGACGTTAAAATATTTCGAAAATCGATGTACCATTACACCTCGGTTTATGATTTATTTAGAATTTAGACAATAAAATTTAGCACTTCCCACTATCGGGGGCGGTCGAGAGGGGTGGCGATCGACGGGGAATAATTCCTGGCGTCGATTAACGACGGTTTACTGAAAAAATTTTGACAAATTTCAGAGTCTTTGCCAAAAAACAAAAAATTTAAAGGCAAAAAATTCTGAAATATCGGCTAGA
>OV884027.1:102097-234597 GCA_930367265.1 Catocala fraxini
ATAAACCGAGGTGTAATGGTACATCGATTTTCGAAATATTTTAACGTCTAAAAGCAGTATATATTCATATTTTTTCAGCGGGTTTTCAGCTGAAACTCTTAATTCGTTTTGTCTGGCACAGCGCCCCCGAAATTTTCAGTCTAGCCGATATTTCAGAATTTTTTGCCTTTAAATTTTTTGTTTTTTGGCAAAGACTCTGAAATTTGTCAAAATTTTTTCAGTAAACCGTCGTTAATCGACGCCAGGAATTATTCCCCGTCGATCGCCACCCCTCTCGACCGCCCCCGATAGTGGGAAGTGCTAAATTTTATTGTCTAAATTCTAAATAAATCATAAACCGAGGTGTAATGGTACATCGATTTTCGAAATATTTTAACGTCTAAAAGCAGTATATATTCATATTTTTTCAGCGGGTTTTCAGCTGAAACTCTTAATTCGTTTTGTCTGGCACAGCGCCCCCGAAATTTTCAGTCTAGCCGATATTTCAGAATTTTTTGCCTTTAAATTTTTTGTTTTTTGGCAAAGACTCTGAATTTTGTCAAAATTTTTTCAGTAAACCGTCGTTAATCGACGCCAGGAATTATTCCCCGTCGATCGCCACCCCTCTCGACCGCCCCCGATAGTGGGAAGTGCTAAATTTTATTGTCTAAATTCTAAATAAATCATAAACCGAGGTGTAATGGTACATCGATTTTCGAAATATTTTAACGTCTAAAAGCAGTATATATTCATATTTTTTCAGCGGGTTTTCAGCTGAAACTCTTAATTCGTTTTGTCTGGCACAGCGCCCCCGAAATTTTCAGTCTAGCCGATATTTCAGAATTTTTTGCCTTTAAATTTTTTGTTTTTTGGCAAAGACTCTGAAATTTGTCAAAATTTTTTCAGTAAACCGTCGTTAATCGACGCCAGGAATTATTCCCCGTCGATCGCCACCCCTCTCGACCGCCCCCGATAGTGGGAAGTGCTAAATTTTATTGTCTAAATTCCAAATAAATCATAAACCGAGGTGTAATGGTACATCGATTTTCGAAATATTTTAACGTCTAAAAGCAGTATATATTCATATTTTTTCAGCGGGTTTTCAGCTGAAACTCTTAATTCGTTTTGTCTGGCACAGCGCCCCCGAAATTTTCAGTCTAGCCGATATTTCAGAATTTTTTGCCTTTAAATTTTTTGTTTTTTGGCAAAGACTCTGAAATTTGTCAAAATTTTTTCAGTAAACCGTCGTTAATCGACGCCAGGAATTATTCCCCGTCGATCGCCACCCCTCTCGACCGCCCCCGATAGTGGGAAGTGCTAAATTTTATTGTCTAAATTCTAAATAAATCATAAACCGAGGTGTAATGGTACATCGATTTTCGAAATATTTTAACGTCTAAAAGCAGTATATATTCATATTTTTTCAGCGGGTTTTCAGCTGAAACTCTTAATTCGTTTTGTCTGGCACAGCGCCCCCGAAATTTTCAGTCTAGCCGATATTTCAGAATTTTTTGCCTTTAAATTTTTTGTTTTTTGGCAAAGACTCTGAAATTTGTCAAAATTTTTTCAGTAAACCGTCGTTAATCGACGCCAGGAATTATTCCCCGTCGATCGCCACCCCTCTCGACCGCCCCCGATAGTGGGAAGTGCTAAATTTTATTGTCTAAATTCTAAATAAATCATAAACCGAGGTGTAATGGTACATCGATTTTCGAAATATTTTAACGTCTAAAAGCAGTATATATTCATATTTTTTCAGCGGGTTTTCAGCTGAAACTCTTAATTCGTTTTGTCTGGCACAGCGCCCCCGAAATTTTCAGTCTAGCCGATATTTCAGAATTTTTTGCCTTTAAATTTTTTGTTTTTTGGCAAAGACTCTGAAATTTGTCAAAATTTTTTCAGTAAACCGTCGTTAATCGACGCCAGGAATTATTCCCCGTCGATCGCCACCCCTCTCGACCGCCCCCGATAGTGGGAAGTGCTAAATTTTATTGTCTAAATTCTAAATAAATCATAAACCGAGGTGTAATGGTACATCGATTTTCGAAATATTTTAACGTCTAAAAGCAGTATATATTCATATTTTTTCAGCGGGTTTTCAGCTGAAACTCTTAATTCGTTTTGTCTGGCACAGCGCCCCCGAAATTTTCAGTCTAGCCGATATTTCAGAATTTTTTGCCTTTAAATTTTTTGTTTTTTGGCAAAGACTCTGAAATTTGTCAAAATTTTTTCAGTAAACCGTCGTTAATCGACGCCAGGAATTATTCCCCGTCGATCGCCACCCCTCTCGACCGCCCCCGATAGTGGGAAGTGCTAAATTTTATTGTCTAAATTCTAAATAAATCATAAACCGAGGTGTAATGGTACATCGATTTTCGAAATATTTTAACGTCTAAAAGCAGTATATATTCATATTTTTTCAGCGGATTTTCAGCTGAAACTCTTAATTCGTTTTGTCTGGCACAGCGCCCCCGAAATTTTCAGTCTAGCCGATATTTCAGAATTTTTTGCCTTTAAATTTTTTGTTTTTTGGCAAAGACTCTGAAATTTGTCAAAATTTTTTCAGTAAACCGTCGTTAATCGACGCCAGGAATTATTCCCCGTCGATCGCCACCCCTCTCGACCGCCCCCGATAGTGGGAAGTGCTAAATTTTATTGTCTAAATTCTAAATAAATCATAAACCGAGGTGTAATGGTACATCGATTTTCGAAATATTTTAACGTCTAAAAGCAGTATATATTCATATTTTTTCAGCGGGTTTTCAGCTGAAACTCTTAATTCGTTTTGTCTGGCACAGCGCCCCCGAAATTTTCAGTCTAGCCGATATTTCAGAATTTTTTGCCTTTAAATTTTTTGTTTTTTGGCAAAGACTCTGAAATTTGTCAAAATTTTTTCAGTAAACCGTCGTTAATCGACGCCAGGAATTATTCCCCGTCGATCGCCACCCCTCTCGACCGCCCCCGATAGTGGGAAGTGCTAAATTTTATTGTCTAAATTCTAAATAAATCATAAACCGAGGTGTAATGGTACATCGATTTTCGAAATATTTTAACGTCTAAAAGCAGTATATATTCATATTTTTTCAGCGGGTTTTCAGCTGAAACTCTTAATTCGTTTTGTCTGGCACAGCGCCCCCGAAATTTTCAGTCTAGCCGATATTTCAGAATTTTTTGCCTTTAAATTTTTTGTTTTTTGGCAAAGACTCTGAAATTTGTCAAAATTTTTTCAGTAAACCGTCGTTAATCGACGCCAGGAATTATTCCCCGTCGATCGCCACCCCTCTCGACCGCCCCCGATAGTGGGAAGTGCTAAATTTTATTGTCTAAATTCTAAATAAATCATAAACCGAGGTGTAATGGTACATCGATTTTCGAAATATTTTAACGTCTAAAAGCAGTATATATTCATATTTTTTCAGCGGGTTTTCAGCTGAAACTCTTAATTCGTTTTGTCTGGCACAGCGCCCCCGAAATTTTCAGTCTAGCCGATATTTCAGAATTTTTTGCCTTTAAATTTTTTGTTTTTTGGCAAAGACTCTGAAATTTGTCAAAATTTTTTCAGTAAACCGTCGTTAATCGACGCCAGGAATTATTCCCCGTCGATCGCCACCCCTCTCGACCGCCCCCGATAGTGGGAAGTGCTAAATTTTATTGTCTAAATTCTAAATAAATCATAAACCGAGGTGTAATGGTACATCGATTTTCGAAATATTTTAACGTCTAAAAGCAGTATATATTCATATTTTTTCAGCGGGTTTTCAGCTGAAACTCTTAATTCGTTTTGTCTGGCACAGCGCCCCCGAAATTTTCAGTCTAGCCGATATTTCAGAATTTTTTGCCTTTAAATTTTTTGTTTTTTGGCAAAGACTCTGAAATTTGTCAAAATTTTTTCAGTAAACCGTCGTTAATCGACGCCAGGAATTATTCCCCGTCGATCGCCACCCCTCTCGACCGCCCCCGATAGTGGGAAGTGCTAAATTTTATTGTCTAAATTCTAAATAAATCATAAACCGAGGTGTAATGGTACATCGATTTTCGAAATATTTTAACGTCTAAAAGCAGTATATATTCATATTTTTTCAGCGGGTTTTCAGCTGAAACTCTTAATTCGTTTTGTCTGGCACAGCGCCCCCGAAATTTTCAGTCTAGCCGATATTTCAGAATTTTTTGCCTTTAAATTTTTTGTTTTTTGGCAAAGACTCTGAAATTTGTCAAAATTTTTTCAGTAAACCGTCGTTAATCGACGCCAGGAATTATTCCCCGTCGATCGCCACCCCTCTCGACCGCCCCCGATAGTGGGAAGTGCTAAATTTTATTGTCTAAATTCTAAATAAATCATAAACCGAGGTGTAATGGTACATCGATTTTCGAAATATTTTAACGTCTAAAAGCAGTATATATTCATATTTTTTCAGCGGGTTTTCAGCTGAAACTCTTAATTCGTTTTGTCTGGCACAGCGCCCCCGAAATTTTCAGTCTAGCCGATATTTCAGAATTTTTTGCCTTTAAATTTTTTGTTTTTTGGCAAAGACTCTGAAATTTGTCAAAATTTTTTCAGTAAACCGTCGTTAATCGACGCCAGGAATTATTCCCCGTCGATCGCCACCCCTCTCGACCGCCCCCGATAGTGGGAAGTGCTAAATTTTATTGTCTAAATTCTAAATAAATCATAAACCGAGGTGTAATGGTACATCGATTTTCGAAATATTTTAACGTCTAAAAGCAGTATATATTCATATTTTTTCAGCGGGTTTTCAGCTGAAACTCTTAATTCGTTTTGTCTGGCACAGCGCCCCCGAAATTTTCAGTCTAGCCGATATTTCAGAATTTTTTGCCTTTAAATTTTTTGTTTTTTGGCAAAGACTCTGAAATTTGTCAAAATTTTTTCAGTAAACCGTCGTTAATCGACGCCAGGAATTATTCCCCGTCGATCGCCACCCCTCTCGACCGCCCCCGATAGTGGGAAGTGCTAAATTTTATTGTCTAAATTCTAAATAAATCATAAACCGAGGTGTAATGGTACATCGATTTTCGAAATATTTTAACGTCTAAAAGCAGTATATATTCATATTTTTTCAGCGGGTTTTCAGCTGAAACTCTTAATTCGTTTTGTCTGGCACAGCGCCCCCGAAATTTTCAGTCTAGCCGATATTTCAGAATTTTTTGCCTTTAAATTTTTTGTTTTTTGGCAAAGACTCTGAAATTTGTCAAAATTTTTTCAGTAAACCGTCGTTAATCGACGCCAGGAATTATTCCCCGTCGATCGCCACCCCTCTCGACCGCCCCCGATAGTGGGAAGTGCTAAATTTTATTGTCTAAATTCTAAATAAATCATAAACCGAGGTGTAATGGTACATCGATTTTCGAAATATTTTAACGTCTAAAAGCAGTATATATTCATATTTTTTCAGCGGGTTTTCAGCTGAAACTCTTAATTCGTTTTGTCTGGCACAGCGCCCCCGAAATTTTCAGTCTAGCCGATATTTCAGAATTTTTTGCCTTTAAATTTTTTGTTTTTTGGCAAAGACTCTGAAATTTGTCAAAATTTTTTCAGTAAACCGTCGTTAATCGACGCCAGGAATTATTCCCCGTCGATCGCCACCCCTCTCGACCGCCCCCGATAGTGGGAAGTGCTAAATTTTATTGTCTAAATTCTAAATAAATCATAAACCGAGGTGTAATGGTACATCGATTTTCGAAATATTTTAACGTCTAAAAGCAGTATATATTCATATTTTTTCAGCGGGTTTTCAGCTGAAACTCTTAATTCGTTTTGTCTGGCACAGCGCCCCCGAAATTTTCAGTCTAGCCGATATTTCAGAATTTTTTGCCTTTAAATTTTTTGTTTTTTGGCAAAGACTCTGAAATTTGTCAAAATTTTTTCAGTAAACCGTCGTTAATCGACGCCAGGAATTATTCCCCGTCGATCGCCACCCCTCTCGACCGCCCCCGATAGTGGGAAGTGCTAAATTTTATTGTCTAAATTCTAAATAAATCATAAACCGAGGTGTAATGGTACATCGATTTTCGAAATATTTTAACGTCTAAAAGCAGTATATATTCATATTTTTTCAGCGGGTTTTCAGCTGAAACTCTTAATTCGTTTTGTCTGGCACAGCGCCCCCGAAATTTTCAGTCTAGCCGATATTTCAGAATTTTTTGCCTTTAAATTTTTTGTTTTTTGGCAAAGACTCTGAAATTTGTCAAAATTTTTTCAGTAAACCGTCGTTAATCGACGCCAGGAATTATTCCCCGTCGATCGCCACCCCTCTCGACCGCCCCCGATAGTGGGAAGTGCTAAATTTTATTGTCTAAATTCTAAATAAATCATAAACCGAGGTGTAATGGTACATCGATTTTCGAAATATTTTAACGTCTAAAAGCAGTATATATTCATATTTTTTCAGCGGGTTTTCAGCTGAAACTCTTAATTCGTTTTGTCTGGCACAGCGCCCCCGAAATTTTCAGTCTAGCCGATATTTCAGAATTTTTTGCCTTTAAATTTTTTGTTTTTTGGCAAAGACTCTGAAATTTGTCAAAATTTTTTCAGTAAACCGTCGTTAATCGACGCCAGGAATTATTCCCCGTCGATCGCCACCCCTCTCGACCGCCCCCGATAGTGGGAAGTGCTAAATTTTATTGTCTAAATTCTAAATAAATCATAAACCGAGGTGTAATGGTACATCGATTTTCGAAATATTTTAACGTCTAAAAGCAGTATATATTCATATTTTTTCAGCGGGTTTTCAGCTGAAACTCTTAATTCGTTTTGTCTGGCACAGCGCCCCCGAAATTTTCAGTCTAGCCGATATTTCAGAATTTTTTGCCTTTAAATTTTTTGTTTTTTGGCAAAGACTCTGAAATTTGTCAAAATTTTTTCAGTAAACCGTCGTTAATCGACGCCAGGAATTATTCCCCGTCGATCGCCACCCCTCTCGACCGCCCCCGATAGTGGGAAGTGCTAAATTTTATTGTCTAAATTCTAAATAAATCATAAACCGAGGTGTAATGGTACATCGATTTTCGAAATATTTTAACGTCTAAAAGCAGTATATATTCATATTTTTTCAGCGGGTTTTCAGCTGAAACTCTTAATTCGTTTTGTCTGGCACAGCGCCCCCGAAATTTTCAGTCTAGCCGATATTTCAGAATTTTTTGCCTTTAAATTTTTTGTTTTTTGGCAAAGACTCTGAAATTTGTCAAAATTTTTTCAGTAAACCGTCGTTAATCGACGCCAGGAATTATTCCCCGTCGATCGCCACCCCTCTCGACCGCCCCCGATAGTGGGAAGTGCTAAATTTTATTGTCTAAATTCTAAATAAATCATAAACCGAGGTGTAATGGTACATCGATTTTCGAAATATTTTAACGTCTAAAAGCAGTATATATTCATATTTTTTCAGCGGGTTTTCAGCTGAAACTCTTAATTCGTTTTGTCTGGCACAGCGCCCCCGAAATTTTCAGTCTAGCCGATATTTCAGAATTTTTTGCCTTTAAATTTTTTGTTTTTTGGCAAAGACTCTGAAATTTGTCAAAATTTTTTCAGTAAACCGTCGTTAATCGACGCCAGGAATTATTCCCCGTCGATCGCCACCCCTCTCGACCGCCCCCGATAGTGGGAAGTGCTAAATTTTATTGTCTAAATTCTAAATAAATCATAAACCGAGGTGTAATGGTACATCGATTTTCGAAATATTTTAACGTCTAAAAGCAGTATATATTCATATTTTTTCAGCGGGTTTTCAGCTGAAACTCTTAATTCGTTTTGTCTGGCACAGCGCCCCCGAAATTTTCAGTCTAGCCGATATTTCAGAATTTTTTGCCTTTAAATTTTTTGTTTTTTGGCAAAGACTCTGAAATTTGTCAAAATTTTTTCAGTAAACCGTCGTTAATCGACGCCAGGAATTATTCCCCGTCGATCGCCACCCCTCTCGACCGCCCCCGATAGTGGGAAGTGCTAAATTTTATTGTCTAAATTCTAAATAAATCATAAACCGAGGTGTAATGGTACATCGATTTTCGAAATATTTTAACGTCTAAAAGCAGTATATATTCATATTTTTTCAGCGGGTTTTCAGCTGAAACTCTTAATTCGTTTTGTCTGGCACAGCGCCCCCGAAATTTTCAGTCTAGCCGATATTTCAGAATTTTTTGCCTTTAAATTTTTTGTTTTTTGGCAAAGACTCTGAAATTTGTCAAAATTTTTTCAGTAAACCGTCGTTAATCGACGCCAGGAATTATTCCCCGTCGATCGCCACCCCTCTCGACCGCCCCCGATAGTGGGAAGTGCTAAATTTTATTGTCTAAATTCTAAATAAATCATAAACCGAGGTGTAATGGTACATCGATTTTCGAAATATTTTAACGTCTAAAAGCAGTATATATTCATATTTTTTCAGCGGGTTTTCAGCTGAAACTCTTAATTCGTTTTGTCTGGCACAGCGCCCCCGAAATTTTCAGTCTAGCCGATATTTCAGAATTTTTTGCCTTTAAATTTTTTGTTTTTTGGCAAAGACTCTGAAATTTGTCAAAATTTTTTCAGTAAACCGTCGTTAATCGACGCCAGGAATTATTCCCCGTCGATCGCCACCCCTCTCGACCGCCCCCGATAGTGGGAAGTGCTAAATTTTATTGTCTAAATTCTAAATAAATCATAAACCGAGGTGTAATGGTACATCGATTTTCGAAATATTTTAACGTCTAAAAGCAGTATATATTCATATTTTTTCAGCGGGTTTTCAGCTGAAACTCTTAATTCGTTTTGTCTGGCACAGCGCCCCCGAAATTTTCAGTCTAGCCGATATTTCAGAATTTTTTGCCTTTAAATTTTTTGTTTTTTGGCAAAGACTCTGAAATTTGTCAAAATTTTTTCATTAAACCGTCGTTAATCGACGCCAGGAATTATTCCCCGTCGATCGCCACCCCTCTCGACCGCCCCCGATAGTGGGAAGTGCTAAATTTTATTGTCTAAATTCTAAATAAATCATAAACCGAGGTGTAATGGTACATCGATTTTCGAAATATTTTAACGTCTAAAAGCAGTATATATTCATATTTTTTCAGCGGGTTTTCAGCTGAAACTCTTAATTCGTTTTGTCTGGCACAGCGCCCCCGAAATTTTCAGTCTAGCCGATATTTCAGAATTTTTTGCCTTTAAATTTTTTGTTTTTTGGCAAAGACTCTGAAATTTGTCAAAATTTTTTCAGTAAACCGTCGTTAATCGACGCCAGGAATTATTCCCCGTCGATCGCCACCCCTCTCGACCGCCCCCGATAGTGGGAAGTGCTAAATTTTATTGTCTAAATTCTAAATAAATCATAAACCGAGGTGTAATGGTACATCGATTTTCGAAATATTTTAACGTCTAAAAGCAGTATATATTCATATTTTTTCAGCGGGTTTTCAGCTGAAACTCTTAATTCGTTTTGTCTGGCACAGCGCCCCCGAAATTTTCAGTCTAGCCGATATTTCAGAATTTTTTGCCTTTAAATTTTTTGTTTTTTGGCAAAGACTCTGAAATTTGTCAAAATTTTTTCAGTAAACCGTCGTTAATCGACGCCAGGAATTATTCCCCGTCGATCGCCACCCCTCTCGACCGCCCCCGATAGTGGGAAGTGCTAAATTTTATTGTCTAAATTCTAAATAAATCATAAACCGAGGTGTAATGGTACATCGATTTTCGAAATATTTTAACGTCTAAAAGCAGTATATATTCATATTTTTTCAGCGGGTTTTCAGCTGAAACTCTTAATTCGTTTTGTCTGGCACAGCGCCCCCGAAATTTTCAGTCTAGCCGATATTTCAGAATTTTTTGCCTTTAAATTTTTTGTTTTTTGGCAAAGACTCTGAAATTTGTCAAAATTTTTTCAGTAAACCGTCGTTAATCGACGCCAGGAATTATTCCCCGTCGATCGCCACCCCTCTCGACCGCCCCCGATAGTGGGAAGTGCTAAATTTTATTGTCTAAATTCTAAATAAATCATAAACCGAGGTGTAATGGTACATCGATTTTCGAAATATTTTAACGTCTAAAAGCAGTATATATTCATATTTTTTCAGCGGGTTTTCAGCTGAAACTCTTAATTCGTTTTGTCTGGCACAGCGCCCCCGAAATTTTCAGTCTAGCCGATATTTCAGAATTTTTTGCCTTTAAATTTTTTGTTTTTTGGCAAAGACTCTGAAATTTGTCAAAATTTTTTCAGTAAACCGTCGTTAATCGACGCCAGGAATTATTCCCCGTCGATCGCCACCCCTCTCGACCGCCCCCGATAGTGGGAAGTGCTAAATTTTATTGTCTAAATTCTAAATAAATCATAAACCGAGGTGTAATGGTACATCGATTTTCGAAATATTTTAACGTCTAAAAGCAGTATATATTCATATTTTTTCAGCGGGTTTTCAGCTGAAACTCTTAATTCGTTTTGTCTGGCACAGCGCCCCCGAAATTTTCAGTCTAGCCGATATTTCAGAATTTTTTGCCTTTAAATTTTTTGTTTTTTGGCAAAGACTCTGAAATTTGTCAAAATTTTTTCAGTAAACCGTCGTTAATCGACGCCAGGAATTATTCCCCGTCGATCGCCACCCCTCTCGACCGCCCCCGATAGTGGGAAGTGCTAAATTTTATTGTCTAAATTCTAAATAAATCATAAACCGAGGTGTAATGGTACATCGATTTTCGAAATATTTTAACGTCTAAAAGCAGTATATATTCATATTTTTTCAGCGGGTTTTCAGCTGAAACTCTTAATTCGTTTTGTCTGGCACAGCGCCCCCGAAATTTTCAGTCTAGCCGATATTTCAGAATTTTTTGCCTTTAAATTTTTTGTTTTTTGGCAAAGACTCTGAAATTTGTCAAAATTTTTTCAGTAAACCGTCGTTAATCGACGCCAGGAATTATTCCCCGTCGATCGCCACCCCTCTCGACCGCCCCCGATAGTGGGAAGTGCTAAATTTTATTGTCTAAATTCTAAATAAATCATAAACCGAGGTGTAATGGTACATCGATTTTCGAAATATTTTAACGTCTAAAAGCAGTATATATTCATATTTTTTCAGCGGGTTTTCAGCTGAAACTCTTAATTCGTTTTGTCTGGCACAGCGCCCCCGAAATTTTCAGTCTAGCCGATATTTCAGAATTTTTTGCCTTTAAATTTTTTGTTTTTTGGCAAAGACTCTGAAATTTGTCAAAATTTTTTCAGTAAACCGTCGTTAATCGACGCCAGGAATTATTCCCCGTCGATCGCCACCCCTCTCGACCGCCCCCGATAGTGGGAAGTGCTAAATTTTATTGTCTAAATTCTAAATAAATCATAAACCGAGGTGTAATGGTACATCGATTTTCGAAATATTTTAACGTCTAAAAGCAGTATATATTCATATTTTTTCAGCGGGTTTTCAGCTGAAACTCTTAATTCGTTTTGTCTGGCACAGCGCCCCCGAAATTTTCAGTCTAGCCGATATTTCAGAATTTTTTGCCTTTAAATTTTTTGTTTTTTGGCAAAGACTCTGAAATTTGTCAAAATTTTTTCAGTAAACCGTCGTTAATCGACGCCAGGAATTATTCCCCGTCGATCGCCACCCCTCTCGACCGCCCCCGATAGTGGGAAGTGCTAAATTTTATTGTCTAAATTCTAAATAAATCATAAACCGAGGTGTAATGGTACATCGATTTTCGAAATATTTTAACGTCTAAAAGCAGTATATATTCATATTTTTTCAGCGGATTTTCAGCTGAAACTCTTAATTCGTTTTGTCTGGCACAGCGCCCCCGAAATTTTCAGTCTAGCCGATATTTCAGAATTTTTTGCCTTTAAATTTTTTGTTTTTTGGCAAAGACTCTGAAATTTGTCAAAATTTTTTCAGTAAACCGTCGTTAATCGACGCCAGGAATTATTCCCCGTCGATCGCCACCCCTCTCGACCGCCCCCGATAGTGGGAAGTGCTAAATTTTATTGTCTAAATTCTAAATAAATCATAAACCGAGGTGTAATGGTACATCGATTTTCGAAATATTTTAACGTCTAAAAGCAGTATATATTCATATTTTTTCAGCGGGTTTTCAGCTGAAACTCTTAATTCGTTTTGTCTGGCACAGCGCCCCCGAAATTTTCAGTCTAGCCGATATTTCAGAATTTTTTGCCTTTAAATTTTTTGTTTTTTGGCAAAGACTCTGAAATTTGTCAAAATTTTTTCAGTAAACCGTCGTTAATCGACGCCAGGAATTATTCCCCGTCGATCGCCACCCCTCTCGACCGCCCCCGATAGTGGGAAGTGCTAAATTTTATTGTCTAAATTCTAAATAAATCATAAACCGAGGTGTAATGGTACATCGATTTTCGAAATATTTTAACGTCTAAAAGCAGTATATATTCATATTTTTTCAGCGGGTTTTCAGCTGAAACTCTTAATTCGTTTTGTCTGGCACAGCGCCCCCGAAATTTTCAGTCTAGCCGATATTTCAGAATTTTTTGCCTTTAAATTTTTTGTTTTTTGGCAAAGACTCTGAAATTTGTCAAAATTTTTTCAGTAAACCGTCGTTAATCGACGCCAGGAATTATTCCCCGTCGATCGCCACCCCTCTCGACCGCCCCCGATAGTGGGAAGTGCTAAATTTTATTGTCTAAATTCTAAATAAATCATAAACCGAGGTGTAATGGTACATCGATTTTCGAAATATTTTAACGTCTAAAAGCAGTATATATTCATATTTTTTCAGCGGGTTTTCAGCTGAAACTCTTAATTCGTTTTGTCTGGCACAGCGCCCCCGAAATTTTCAGTCTAGCCGATATTTCAGAATTTTTTGCCTTTAAATTTTTTGTTTTTTGGCAAAGACTCTGAAATTTGTCAAAATTTTTTCAGTAAACCGTCGTTAATCGACGCCAGGAATTATTCCCCGTCGATCGCCACCCCTCTCGACCGCCCCCGATAGTGGGAAGTGCTAAATTTTATTGTCTAAATTCTAAATAAATCATAAACCGAGGTGTAATGGTACATCGATTTTCGAAATATTTTAACGTCTAAAAGCAGTATATATTCATATTTTTTCAGCGGGTTTTCAGCTGAAACTCTTAATTCGTTTTGTCTGGCACAGCGCCCCCGAAATTTTCAGTCTAGCCGATATTTCAGAATTTTTTGCCTTTAAATTTTTTGTTTTTTGGCAAAGACTCTGAAATTTGTCAAAATTTTTTCAGTAAACCGTCGTTAATCGACGCCAGGAATTATTCCCCGTCGATCGCCACCCCTCTCGACCGCCCCCGATAGTGGGAAGTGCTAAATTTTATTGTCTAAATTCTAAATAAATCATAAACCGAGGTGTAATGGTACATCGATTTTCGAAATATTTTAACGTCTAAAAGCAGTATATATTCATATTTTTTCAGCGGGTTTTCAGCTGAAACTCTTAATTCGTTTTGTCTGGCACAGCGCCCCCGAAATTTTCAGTCTAGCCGATATTTCAGAATTTTTTGCCTTTAAATTTTTTGTTTTTTGGCAAAGACTCTGAAATTTGTCAAAATTTTTTCAGTAAACCGTCGTTAATCGACGCCAGGAATTATTCCCCGTCGATCGCCACCCCTCTCGACCGCCCCCGATAGTGGGAAGTGCTAAATTTTATTGTCTAAATTCTAAATAAATCATAAACCGAGGTGTAATGGTACATCGATTTTCGAAATATTTTAACGTCTAAAAGCAGTATATATTCATATTTTTTCAGCGGGTTTTCAGCTGAAACTCTTAATTCGTTTTGTCTGGCACAGCGCCCCCGAAATTTTCAGTCTAGCCGATATTTCAGAATTTTTTGCCTTTAAATTTTTTGTTTTTTGGCAAAGACTCTGAAATTTGTCAAAATTTTTTCAGTAAACCGTCGTTAATCGACGCCAGGAATTATTCCCCGTCGATCGCCACCCCTCTCGACCGCCCCCGATAGTGGGAAGTGCTAAATTTTATTGTCTAAATTCTAAATAAATCATAAACCGAGGTGTAATGGTACATCGATTTTCGAAATATTTTAACGTCTAAAAGCAGTATATATTCATATTTTTTCAGCGGGTTTTCAGCTGAAACTCTTAATTCGTTTTGTCTGGCACAGCGCCCCCGAAATTTTCAGTCTAGCCGATATTTCAGAATTTTTTGCCTTTAAATTTTTTGTTTTTTGGCAAAGACTCTGAAATTTGTCAAAATTTTTTCAGTAAACCGTCGTTAATCGACGCCAGGAATTATTCCCCGTCGATCGCCACCCCTCTCGACCGCCCCCGATAGTGGGAAGTGCTAAATTTTATTGTCTAAATTCTAAATAAATCATAAACCGAGGTGTAATGGTACATCGATTTTCGAAATATTTTAACGTCTAAAAGCAGTATATATTCATATTTTTTCAGCGGGTTTTCAGCTGAAACTCTTAATTCGTTTTGTCTGGCACAGCGCCCCCGAAATTTTCAGTCTAGCCGATATTTCAGAATTTTTTGCCTTTAAATTTTTTGTTTTTTGGCAAAGACTCTGAAATTTGTCAAAATTTTTTCAGTAAACCGTCGTTAATCGACGCCAGGAATTATTCCCCGTCGATCGCCACCCCTCTCGACCGCCCCCGATAGTGGGAAGTGCTAAATTTTATTGTCTAAATTCTAAATAAATCATAAACCGAGGTGTAATGGTACATCGATTTTCGAAATATTTTAACGTCTAAAAGCAGTATATATTCATATTTTTTCAGCGGGTTTTCAGCTGAAACTCTTAATTCGTTTTGTCTGGCACAGCGCCCCCGAAATTTTCAGTCTAGCCGATATTTCAGAATTTTTTGCCTTTAAATTTTTTGTTTTTTGGCAAAGACTCTGAAATTTGTCAAAATTTTTTCAGTAAACCGTCGTTAATCGACGCCAGGAATTATTCCCCGTCGATCGCCACCCCTCTCGACCGCCCCCGATAGTGGGAAGTGCTAAATTTTATTGTCTAAATTCTAAATAAATCATAAACCGAGGTGTAATGGTACATCGATTTTCGAAATATTTTAACGTCTAAAAGCAGTATATATTCATATTTTTTCAGCGGGTTTTCAGCTGAAACTCTTAATTCGTTTTGTCTGGCACAGCGCCCCCGAAATTTTCAGTCTAGCCGATATTTCAGAATTTTTTGCCTTTAAATTTTTTGTTTTTTGGCAAAGACTCTGAAATTTGTCAAAATTTTTTCAGTAAACCGTCGTTAATCGACGCCAGGAATTATTCCCCGTCGATCGCCACCCCTCTCGACCGCCCCCGATAGTGGGAAGTGCTAAATTTTATTGTCTAAATTCTAAATAAATCATAAACCGAGGTGTAATGGTACATCGATTTTCGAAATATTTTAACGTCTAAAAGCAGTATATATTCATATTTTTTCAGCGGGTTTTCAGCTGAAACTCTTAATTCGTTTTGTCTGGCACAGCGCCCCCGAAATTTTCAGTCTAGCCGATATTTCAGAATTTTTTGCCTTTAAATTTTTTGTTTTTTGGCAAAGACTCTGAAATTTGTCAAAATTTTTTCAGTAAACCGTCGTTAATCGACGCCAGGAATTATTCCCCGTCGATCGCCACCCCTCTCGACCGCCCCCGATAGTGGGAAGTGCTAAATTTTATTGTCTAAATTCTAAATAAATCATAAACCGAGGTGTAATGGTACATCGATTTTCGAAATATTTTAACGTCTAAAAGCAGTATATATTCATATTTTTTCAGCGGATTTTCAGCTGAAACTCTTAATTCGTTTTGTCTGGCACAGCGCCCCCGAAATTTTCAGTCTAGCCGATATTTCAGAATTTTTTGCCTTTAAATTTTTTGTTTTTTGGCAAAGACTCTGAAATTTGTCAAAATTTTTTCAGTAAACCGTCGTTAATCGACGCCAGGAATTATTCCCCGTCGATCGCCACCCCTCTCGACCGCCCCCGATAGTGGGAAGTGCTAAATTTTATTGTCTAAATTCTAAATAAATCATAAACCGAGGTGTAATGGTACATCGATTTTCGAAATATTTTAACGTCTAAAAGCAGTATATATTCATATTTTTTCAGCGGGTTTTCAGCTGAAACTCTTAATTCGTTTTGTCTGGCACAGCGCCCCCGAAATTTTCAGTCTAGCCGATATTTCAGAATTTTTTGCCTTTAAATTTTTTGTTTTTTGGCAAAGACTCTGAAATTTGTCAAAATTTTTTCAGTAAACCGTCGTTAATCGACGCCAGGAATTATTCCCCGTCGATCGCCACCCCTCTCGACCGCCCCCGATAGTGGGAAGTGCTAAATTTTATTGTCTAAATTCTAAATAAATCATAAACCGAGGTGTAATGGTACATCGATTTTCGAAATATTTTAACGTCTAAAAGCAGTATATATTCATATTTTTTCAGCGGGTTTTCAGCTGAAACTCTTAATTCGTTTTGTCTGGCACAGCGCCCCCGAAATTTTCAGTCTAGCCGATATTTCAGAATTTTTTGCCTTTAAATTTTTTGTTTTTTGGCAAAGACTCTGAAATTTGTCAAAATTTTTTCAGTAAACCGTCGTTAATCGACGCCAGGAATTATTCCCCGTCGATCGCCACCCCTCTCGACCGCCCCCGATAGTGGGAAGTGCTAAATTTTATTGTCTAAATTCTAAATAAATCATAAACCGAGGTGTAATGGTACATCGATTTTCGAAATATTTTAACGTCTAAAAGCAGTATATATTCATATTTTTTCAGCGGGTTTTCAGCTGAAACTCTTAATTCGTTTTGTCTGGCACAGCGCCCCCGAAATTTTCAGTCTAGCCGATATTTCAGAATTTTTTGCCTTTAAATTTTTTGTTTTTTGGCAAAGACTCTGAAATTTGTCAAAATTTTTTCAGTAAACCGTCGTTAATCGACGCCAGGAATTATTCCCCGTCGATCGCCACCCCTCTCGACCGCCCCCGATAGTGGGAAGTGCTAAATTTTATTGTCTAAATTCTAAATAAATCATAAACCGAGGTGTAATGGTACATCGATTTTCGAAATATTTTAACGTCTAAAAGCAGTATATATTCATATTTTTTCAGCGGGTTTTCAGCTGAAACTCTTAATTCGTTTTGTCTGGCACAGCGCCCCCGAAATTTTCAGTCTAGCCGATATTTCAGAATTTTTTGCCTTTAAATTTTTTGTTTTTTGGCAAAGACTCTGAAATTTGTCAAAATTTTTTCAGTAAACCGTCGTTAATCGACGCCAGGAATTATTCCCCGTCGATCGCCACCCCTCTCGACCGCCCCCGATAGTGGGAAGTGCTAAATTTTATTGTCTAAATTCTAAATAAATCATAAACCGAGGTGTAATGGTACATCGATTTTCGAAATATTTTAACGTCTAAAAGCAGTATATATTCATATTTTTTCAGCGGGTTTTCAGCTGAAACTCTTAATTCGTTTTGTCTGGCACAGCGCCCCCGAAATTTTCAGTCTAGCCGATATTTCAGAATTTTTTGCCTTTAAATTTTTTGTTTTTTGGCAAAGACTCTGAAATTTGTCAAAATTTTTTCAGTAAACCGTCGTTAATCGACGCCAGGAATTATTCCCCGTCGATCGCCACCCCTCTCGACCGCCCCCGATAGTGGGAAGTGCTAAATTTTATTGTCTAAATTCTAAATAAATCATAAACCGAGGTGTAATGGTACATCGATTTTCGAAATATTTTAACGTCTAAAAGCAGTATATATTCATATTTTTTCAGCGGGTTTTCAGCTGAAACTCTTAATTCGTTTTGTCTGGCACAGCGCCCCCGAAATTTTCAGTCTAGCCGATATTTCAGAATTTTTTGCCTTTAAATTTTTTGTTTTTTGGCAAAGACTCTGAAATTTGTCAAAATTTTTTCAGTAAACCGTCGTTAATCGACGCCAGGAATTATTCCCCGTCGATCGCCACCCCTCTCGACCGCCCCCGATAGTGGGAAGTGCTAAATTTTATTGTCTAAATTCTAAATAAATCATAAACCGAGGTGTAATGGTACATCGATTTTCGAAATATTTTAACGTCTAAAAGCAGTATATATTCATATTTTTTCAGCGGGTTTTCAGCTGAAACTCTTAATTCGTTTTGTCTGGCACAGCGCCCCCGAAATTTTCAGTCTAGCCGATATTTCAGAATTTTTTGCCTTTAAATTTTTTGTTTTTTGGCAAAGACTCTGAAATTTGTCAAAATTTTTTCAGTAAACCGTCGTTAATCGACGCCAGGAATTATTCCCCGTCGATCGCCACCCCTCTCGACCGCCCCCGATAGTGGGAAGTGCTAAATTTTATTGTCTAAATTCTAAATAAATCATAAACCGAGGTGTAATGGTACATCGATTTTCGAAATATTTTAACGTCTAAAAGCAGTATATATTCATATTTTTTCGGCGGATTTTCAGCTGAAACTCTTAATTCGTTTTGTCTGGCACAGCGCCCCCGAAATTTTCAGTCTAGCCGATATTTCAGAATTTTTTGCCTTTAAATTTTTTGTTTTTTGGCAAAGACTCTGAAATTTGTCAAAATTTTTTCAGTAAACCGTCGTTAATCGACGCCAGGAATTATTCCCCGTCGATCGCCACCCCTCTCGACCGCCCCCGATAGTGGGAAGTGCTAAATTTTATTGTCTAAATTCTAAATAAATCATAAACCGAGGTGTAATGGTACATCGATTTTCGAAATATTTTAACGTCTAAAAGCAGTATATATTCATATTTTTTCAGCGGGTTTTCAGCTGAAACTCTTAATTCGTTTTGTCTGGCACAGCGCCCCCGAAATTTTCAGTCTAGCCGATATTTCAGAATTTTTTGCCTTTAAATTTTTTGTTTTTTGGCAAAGACTCTGAAATTTGTCAAAATTTTTTCAGTAAACCGTCGTTAATCGACGCCAGGAATTATTCCCCGTCGATCGCCACCCCTCTCGACCGCCCCCGATAGTGGGAAGTGCTAAATTTTATTGTCTAAATTCTAAATAAATCATAAACCGAGGTGTAATGGTACATCGATTTTCGAAATATTTTAACGTCTAAAAGCAGTATATATTCATATTTTTTCAGCGGGTTTTCAGCTGAAACTCTTAATTCGTTTTGTCTGGCACAGCGCCCCCGAAATTTTCAGTCTAGCCGATATTTCAGAATTTTTTGCCTTTAAATTTTTTGTTTTTTGGCAAAGACTCTGAAATTTGTCAAAATTTTTTCAGTAAACCGTCGTTAATCGACGCCAGGAATTATTCCCCGTCGATCGCCACCCCTCTCGACCGCCCCCGATAGTGGGAAGTGCTAAATTTTATTGTCTAAATTCTAAATAAATCATAAACCGAGGTGTAATGGTACATCGATTTTCGAAATATTTTAACGTCTAAAAGCAGTATATATTCATATTTTTTCAGCGGGTTTTCAGCTGAAACTCTTAATTCGTTTTGTCTGGCACAGCGCCCCCGAAATTTTCAGTCTAGCCGATATTTCAGAATTTTTTGCCTTTAAATTTTTTGTTTTTTGGCAAAGACTCTGAAATTTGTCAAAATTTTTTCAGTAAACCGTCGTTAATCGACGCCAGGAATTATTCCCCGTCGATCGCCACCCCTCTCGACCGCCCCCGATAGTGGGAAGTGCTAAATTTTATTGTCTAAATTCTAAATAAATCATAAACCGAGGTGTAATGGTACATCGATTTTCGAAATATTTTAACGTCTAAAAGCAGTATATATTCATATTTTTTCAGCGGGTTTTCAGCTGAAACTCTTAATTCGTTTTGTCTGGCACAGCGCCCCCGAAATTTTCAGTCTAGCCGATATTTCAGAATTTTTTGCCTTTAAATTTTTTGTTTTTTGGCAAAGACTCTGAAATTTGTCAAAATTTTTTCAGTAAACCGTCGTTAATCGACGCCAGGAATTATTCCCCGTCGATCGCCACCCCTCTCGACCGCCCCCGATAGTGGGAAGTGCTAAATTTTATTGTCTAAATTCTAAATAAATCATAAACCGAGGTGTAATGGTACATCGATTTTCGAAATATTTTAACGTCTAAAAGCAGTATATATTCATATTTTTTCAGCGGGTTTTCAGCTGAAACTCTTAATTCGTTTTGTCTGGCACAGCGCCCCCGAAATTTTCAGTCTAGCCGATATTTCAGAATTTTTTGCCTTTAAATTTTTTGTTTTTTGGCAAAGACTCTGAAATTTGTCAAAATTTTTTCAGTAAACCGTCGTTAATCGACGCCAGGAATTATTCCCCGTCGATCGCCACCCCTCTCGACCGCCCCCGATAGTGGGAAGTGCTAAATTTTATTGTCTAAATTCTAAATAAATCATAAACCGAGGTGTAATGGTACATCGATTTTCGAAATATTTTAACGTCTAAAAGCAGTATATATTCATATTTTTTCAGCGGGTTTTCAGCTGAAACTCTTAATTCGTTTTGTCTGGCACAGCGCCCCCGAAATTTTCAGTCTAGCCGATATTTCAGAATTTTTTGCCTTTAAATTTTTTGTTTTTTGGCAAAGACTCTGAAATTTGTCAAAATTTTTTCAGTAAACCGTCGTTAATCGACGCCAGGAATTATTCCCCGTCGATCGCCACCCCTCTCGACCGCCCCCGATAGTGGGAAGTGCTAAATTTTATTGTCTAAATTCTAAATAAATCATAAACCGAGGTGTAATGGTACATCGATTTTCGAAATATTTTAACGTCTAAAAGCAGTATATATTCATATTTTTTCAGCGGGTTTTCAGCTGAAACTCTTAATTCGTTTTGTCTGGCACAGCGCCCCCGAAATTTTCAGTCTAGCCGATATTTCAGAATTTTTTGCCTTTAAATTTTTTGTTTTTTGGCAAAGACTCTGAAATTTGTCAAAATTTTTTCAGTAAACCGTCGTTAATCGACGCCAGGAATTATTCCCCGTCGATCGCCACCCCTCTCGACCGCCCCCGATAGTGGGAAGTGCTAAATTTTATTGTCTAAATTCTAAATAAATCATAAACCGAGGTGTAATGGTACATCGATTTTCGAAATATTTTAACGTCTAAAAGCAGTATATATTCATATTTTTTCAGCGGGTTTTCAGCTGAAACTCTTAATTCGTTTTGTCTGGCACAGCGCCCCCGAAATTTTCAGTCTAGCCGATATTTCAGAATTTTTTGCCTTTAAATTTTTTGTTTTTTGGCAAAGACTCTGAAATTTGTCAAAATTTTTTCAGTAAACCGTCGTTAATCGACGCCAGGAATTATTCCCCGTCGATCGCCACCCCTCTCGACCGCCCCCGATAGTGGGAAGTGCTAAATTTTATTGTCTAAATTCTAAATAAATCATAAACCGAGGTGTAATGGTACATCGATTTTCGAAATATTTTAACGTCTAAAAGCAGTATATATTCATATTTTTTCAGCGGGTTTTCAGCTGAAACTCTTAATTCGTTTTGTCTGGCACAGCGCCCCCGAAATTTTCAGTCTAGCCGATATTTCAGAATTTTTTGCCTTTAAATTTTTTGTTTTTTGGCAAAGACTCTGAAATTTGTCAAAATTTTTTCAGTAAACCGTCGTTAATCGACGCCAGGAATTATTCCCCGTCGATCGCCACCCCTCTCGACCGCCCCCGATAGTGGGAAGTGCTAAATTTTATTGTCTAAATTCTAAATAAATCATAAACCGAGGTGTAATGGTACATCGATTTTCGAAATATTTTAACGTCTAAAAGCAGTATATATTCATATTTTTTCAGCGGGTTTTCAGCTGAAACTCTTAATTCGTTTTGTCTGGCACAGCGCCCCCGAAATTTTCAGTCTAGCCGATATTTCAGAATTTTTTGCCTTTAAATTTTTTGTTTTTTGGCAAAGACTCTGAAATTTGTCAAAATTTTTTCAGTAAACCGTCGTTAATCGACGCCAGGAATTATTCCCCGTCGATCGCCACCCCTCTCGACCGCCCCCGATAGTGGGAAGTGCTAAATTTTATTGTCTAAATTCTAAATAAATCATAAACCGAGGTGTAATGGTACATCGATTTTCGAAATATTTTAACGTCTAAAAGCAGTATATATTCATATTTTTTCAGCGGGTTTTCAGCTGAAACTCTTAATTCGTTTTGTCTGGCACAGCGCCCCCGAAATTTTCAGTCTAGCCGATATTTCAGAATTTTTTGCCTTTAAATTTTTTGTTTTTTGGCAAAGACTCTGAAATTTGTCAAAATTTTTTCAGTAAACCGTCGTTAATCGACGCCAGGAATTATTCCCCGTCGATCGCCACCCCTCTCGACCGCCCCCGATAGTGGGAAGTGCTAAATTTTATTGTCTAAATTCTAAATAAATCATAAACCGAGGTGTAATGGTACATCGATTTTCGAAATATTTTAACGTCTAAAAGCAGTATATATTCATATTTTTTCAGCGGGTTTTCAGCTGAAACTCTTAATTCGTTTTGTCTGGCACAGCGCCCCCGAAATTTTCAGTCTAGCCGATATTTCAGAATTTTTTGCCTTTAAATTTTTTGTTTTTTGGCAAAGACTCTGAAATTTGTCAAAATTTTTTCAGTAAACCGTCGTTAATCGACGCCAGGAATTATTCCCCGTCGATCGCCACCCCTCTCGACCGCCCCCGATAGTGGGAAGTGCTAAATTTTATTGTCTAAATTCTAAATAAATCATAAACCGAGGTGTAATGGTACATCGATTTTCGAAATATTTTAACGTCTAAAAGCAGTATATATTCATATTTTTTCAGCGGGTTTTCAGCTGAAACTCTTAATTCGTTTTGTCTGGCACAGCGCCCCCGAAATTTTCAGTCTAGCCGATATTTCAGAATTTTTTGCCTTTAAATTTTTTGTTTTTTGGCAAAGACTCTGAAATTTGTCAAAATTTTTTCAGTAAACCGTCGTTAATCGACGCCAGGAATTATTCCCCGTCGATCGCCACCCCTCTCGACCGCCCCCGATAGTGGGAAGTGCTAAATTTTATTGTCTAAATTCTAAATAAATCATAAACCGAGGTGTAATGGTACATCGATTTTCGAAATATTTTAACGTCTAAAAGCAGTATATATTCATATTTTTTCAGCGGGTTTTCAGCTGAAACTCTTAATTCGTTTTGTCTGGCACAGCGCCCCCGAAATTTTCAGTCTAGCCGATATTTCAGAATTTTTTGCCTTTAAATTTTTTGTTTTTTGGCAAAGACTCTGAAATTTGTCAAAATTTTTTCAGTAAACCGTCGTTAATCGACGCCAGGAATTATTCCCCGTCGATCGCCACCCCTCTCGACCGCCCCCGATAGTGGGAAGTGCTAAATTTTATTGTCTAAATTCTAAATAAATCATAAACCGAGGTGTAATGGTACATCGATTTTCGAAATATTTTAACGTCTAAAAGCAGTATATATTCATATTTTTTCAGCGGGTTTTCAGCTGAAACTCTTAATTCGTTTTGTCTGGCACAGCGCCCCCGAAATTTTCAGTCTAGCCGATATTTCAGAATTTTTTGCCTTTAAATTTTTTGTTTTTTGGCAAAGACTCTGAAATTTGTCAAAATTTTTTCAGTAAACCGTCGTTAATCGACGCCAGGAATTATTCCCCGTCGATCGCCACCCCTCTCGACCGCCCCCGATAGTGGGAAGTGCTAAATTTTATTGTCTAAATTCTAAATAAATCATAAACCGAGGTGTAATGGTACATCGATTTTCGAAATATTTTAACGTCTAAAAGCAGTATATATTCATATTTTTTCAGCGGGTTTTCAGCTGAAACTCTTAATTCGTTTTGTCTGGCACAGCGCCCCCGAAATTTTCAGTCTAGCCGATATTTCAGAATTTTTTGCCTTTAAATTTTTTGTTTTTTGGCAAAGACTCTGAAATTTGTCAAAATTTTTTCAGTAAACCGTCGTTAATCGACGCCAGGAATTATTCCCCGTCGATCGCCACCCCTCTCGACCGCCCCCGATAGTGGGAAGTGCTAAATTTTATTGTCTAAATTCTAAATAAATCATAAACCGAGGTGTAATGGTACATCGATTTTCGAAATATTTTAACGTCTAAAAGCAGTATATATTCATATTTTTTCAGCGGGTTTTCAGCTGAAACTCTTAATTCGTTTTGTCTGGCACAGCGCCCCCGAAATTTTCAGTCTAGCCGATATTTCAGAATTTTTTGCCTTTAAATTTTTTGTTTTTTGGCAAAGACTCTGAAATTTGTCAAAATTTTTTCAGTAAACCGTCGTTAATCGACGCCAGGAATTATTCCCCGTCGATCGCCACCCCTCTCGACCGCCCCCGATAGTGGGAAGTGCTAAATTTTATTGTCTAAATTCTAAATAAATCATAAACCGAGGTGTAATGGTACATCGATTTTCGAAATATTTTAACGTCTAAAAGCAGTATATATTCATATTTTTTCAGCGGGTTTTCAGCTGAAACTCTTAATTCGTTTTGTCTGGCACAGCGCCCCCGAAATTTTCAGTCTAGCCGATATTTCAGAATTTTTTGCCTTTAAATTTTTTGTTTTTTGGCAAAGACTCTGAAATTTGTCAAAATTTTTTCAGTAAACCGTCGTTAATCGACGCCAGGAATTATTCCCCGTCGATCGCCACCCCTCTCGACCGCCCCCGATAGTGGGAAGTGCTAAATTTTATTGTCTAAATTCTAAATAAATCATAAACCGAGGTGTAATGGTACATCGATTTTCGAAATATTTTAACGTCTAAAAGCAGTATATATTCATATTTTTTCAGCGGGTTTTCAGCTGAAACTCTTAATTCGTTTTGTCTGGCACAGCGCCCCCGAAATTTTCAGTCTAGCCGATATTTCAGAATTTTTTGCCTTTAAATTTTTTGTTTTTTGGCAAAGACTCTGAAATTTGTCAAAATTTTTTCAGTAAACCGTCGTTAATCGACGCCAGGAATTATTCCCCGTCGATCGCCACCCCTCTCGACCGCCCCCGATAGTGGGAAGTGCTAAATTTTATTGTCTAAATTCTAAATAAATCATAAACCGAGGTGTAATGGTACATCGATTTTCGAAATATTTTAACGTCTAAAAGCAGTATATATTCATATTTTTTCAGCGGGTTTTCAGCTGAAACTCTTAATTCGTTTTGTCTGGCACAGCGCCCCCGAAATTTTCAGTCTAGCCGATATTTCAGAATTTTTTGCCTTTAAATTTTTTGTTTTTTGGCAAAGACTCTGAAATTTGTCAAAATTTTTTCAGTAAACCGTCGTTAATCGACGCCAGGAATTATTCCCCGTCGATCGCCACCCCTCTCGACCGCCCCCGATAGTGGGAAGTGCTAAATTTTATTGTCTAAATTCTAAATAAATCATAAACCGAGGTGTAATGGTACATCGATTTTCGAAATATTTTAACGTCTAAAAGCAGTATATATTCATATTTTTTCAGCGGGTTTTCAGCTGAAACTCTTAATTCGTTTTGTCTGGCACAGCGCCCCCGAAATTTTCAGTCTAGCCGATATTTCAGAATTTTTTGCCTTTAAATTTTTTGTTTTTTGGCAAAGACTCTGAAATTTGTCAAAATTTTTTCAGTAAACCGTCGTTAATCGACGCCAGGAATTATTCCCCGTCGATCGCCACCCCTCTCGACCGCCCCCGATAGTGGGAAGTGCTAAATTTTATTGTCTAAATTCTAAATAAATCATAAACCGAGGTGTAATGGTACATCGATTTTCGAAATATTTTAACGTCTAAAAGCAGTATATATTCATATTTTTTCAGCGGGTTTTCAGCTGAAACTCTTAATTCGTTTTGTCTGGCACAGCGCCCCCGAAATTTTCAGTCTAGCCGATATTTCAGAATTTTTTGCCTTTAAATTTTTTGTTTTTTGGCAAAGACTCTGAAATTTGTCAAAATTTTTTCAGTAAACCGTCGTTAATCGACGCCAGGAATTATTCCCCGTCGATCGCCACCCCTCTCGACCGCCCCCGATAGTGGGAAGTGCTAAATTTTATTGTCTAAATTCTAAATAAATCATAAACCGAGGTGTAATGGTACATCGATTTTCGAAATATTTTAACGTCTAAAAGCAGTATATATTCATATTTTTTCAGCGGGTTTTCAGCTGAAACTCTTAATTCGTTTTGTCTGGCACAGCGCCCCCGAAATTTTCAGTCTAGCCGATATTTCAGAATTTTTTGCCTTTAAATTTTTTGTTTTTTGGCAAAGACTCTGAAATTTGTCAAAATTTTTTCAGTAAACCGTCGTTAATCGACGCCAGGAATTATTCCCCGTCGATCGCCACCCCTCTCGACCGCCCCCGATAGTGGGAAGTGCTAAATTTTATTGTCTAAATTCTAAATAAATCATAAACCGAGGTGTAATGGTACATCGATTTTCGAAATATTTTAACGTCTAAAAGCAGTATATATTCATATTTTTTCAGCGGGTTTTCAGCTGAAACTCTTAATTCGTTTTGTCTGGCACAGCGCCCCCGAAATTTTCAGTCTAGCCGATATTTCAGAATTTTTTGCCTTTAAATTTTTTGTTTTTTGGCAAAGACTCTGAAATTTGTCAAAATTTTTTCAGTAAACCGTCGTTAATCGACGCCAGGAATTATTCCCCGTCGATCGCCACCCCTCTCGACCGCCCCCGATAGTGGGAAGTGCTAAATTTTATTGTCTAAATTCTAAATAAATCATAAACCGAGGTGTAATGGTACATCGATTTTCGAAATATTTTAACGTCTAAAAGCAGTATATATTCATATTTTTTCAGCGGGTTTTCAGCTGAAACTCTTAATTCGTTTTGTCTGGCACAGCGCCCCCGAAATTTTCAGTCTAGCCGATATTTCAGAATTTTTTGCCTTTAAATTTTTTGTTTTTTGGCAAAGACTCTGAAATTTGTCAAAATTTTTTCAGTAAACCGTCGTTAATCGACGCCAGGAATTATTCCCCGTCGATCGCCACCCCTCTCGACCGCCCCCGATAGTGGGAAGTGCTAAATTTTATTGTCTAAATTCTAAATAAATCATAAACCGAGGTGTAATGGTACATCGATTTTCGAAATATTTTAACGTCTAAAAGCAGTATATATTCATATTTTTTCAGCGGGTTTTCAGCTGAAACTCTTAATTCGTTTTGTCTGGCACAGCGCCCCCGAAATTTTCAGTCTAGCCGATATTTCAGAATTTTTTGCCTTTAAATTTTTTGTTTTTTGGCAAAGACTCTGAAATTTGTCAAAATTTTTTCAGTAAACCGTCGTTAATCGACGCCAGGAATTATTCCCCGTCGATCGCCACCCCTCTCGACCGCCCCCGATAGTGGGAAGTGCTAAATTTTATTGTCTAAATTCTAAATAAATCATAAACCGAGGTGTAATGGTACATCGATTTTCGAAATATTTTAACGTCTAAAAGCAGTATATATTCATATTTTTTCAGCGGGTTTTCAGCTGAAACTCTTAATTCGTTTTGTCTGGCACAGCGCCCCCGAAATTTTCAGTCTAGCCGATATTTCAGAATTTTTTGCCTTTAAATTTTTTGTTTTTTGGCAAAGACTCTGAAATTTGTCAAAATTTTTTCAGTAAACCGTCGTTAATCGACGCCAGGAATTATTCCCCGTCGATCGCCACCCCTCTCGACCGCCCCCGATAGTGGGAAGTGCTAAATTTTATTGTCTAAATTCTAAATAAATCATAAACCGAGGTGTAATGGTACATCGATTTTCGAAATATTTTAACGTCTAAAAGCAGTATATATTCATATTTTTTCAGCGGGTTTTCAGCTGAAACTCTTAATTCGTTTTGTCTGGCACAGCGCCCCCGAAATTTTCAGTCTAGCCGATATTTCAGAATTTTTTGCCTTTAAATTTTTTGTTTTTTGGCAAAGACTCTGAAATTTGTCAAAATTTTTTCAGTAAACCGTCGTTAATCGACGCCAGGAATTATTCCCCGTCGATCGCCACCCCTCTCGACCGCCCCCGATAGTGGGAAGTGCTAAATTTTATTGTCTAAATTCTAAATAAATCATAAACCGAGGTGTAATGGTACATCGATTTTCGAAATATTTTAACGTCTAAAAGCAGTATATATTCATATTTTTTCAGCGGGTTTTCAGCTGAAACTCTTAATTCGTTTTGTCTGGCACAGCGCCCCCGAAATTTTCAGTCTAGCCGATATTTCAGAATTTTTTGCCTTTAAATTTTTTGTTTTTTGGCAAAGACTCTGAAATTTGTCAAAATTTTTTCAGTAAACCGTCGTTAATCGACGCCAGGAATTATTCCCCGTCGATCGCCACCCCTCTCGACCGCCCCCGATAGTGGGAAGTGCTAAATTTTATTGTCTAAATTCTAAATAAATCATAAACCGAGGTGTAATGGTACATCGATTTTCGAAATATTTTAACGTCTAAAAGCAGTATATATTCATATTTTTTCAGCGGGTTTTCAGCTGAAACTCTTAATTCGTTTTGTCTGGCACAGCGCCCCCGAAATTTTCAGTCTAGCCGATATTTCAGAATTTTTTGCCTTTAAATTTTTTGTTTTTTGGCAAAGACTCTGAAATTTGTCAAAATTTTTTCAGTAAACCGTCGTTAATCGACGCCAGGAATTATTCCCCGTCGATCGCCACCCCTCTCGACCGCCCCCGATAGTGGGAAGTGCTAAATTTTATTGTCTAAATTCTAAATAAATCATAAACCGAGGTGTAATGGTACATCGATTTTCGAAATATTTTAACGTCTAAAAGCAGTATATATTCATATTTTTTCAGCGGGTTTTCAGCTGAAACTCTTAATTCGTTTTGTCTGGCACAGCGCCCCCGAAATTTTCAGTCTAGCCGATATTTCAGAATTTTTTGCCTTTAAATTTTTTGTTTTTTGGCAAAGACTCTGAAATTTGTCAAAATTTTTTCAGTAAACCGTCGTTAATCGACGCCAGGAATTATTCCCCGTCGATCGCCACCCCTCTCGACCGCCCCCGATAGTGGGAAGTGCTAAATTTTATTGTCTAAATTCTAAATAAATCATAAACCGAGGTGTAATGGTACATCGATTTTCGAAATATTTTAACGTCTAAAAGCAGTATATATTCATATTTTTTCAGCGGGTTTTCAGCTGAAACTCTTAATTCGTTTTGTCTGGCACAGCGCCCCCGAAATTTTCAGTCTAGCCGATATTTCAGAATTTTTTGCCTTTAAATTTTTTGTTTTTTGGCAAAGACTCTGAAATTTGTCAAAATTTTTTCAGTAAACCGTCGTTAATCGACGCCAGGAATTATTCCCCGTCGATCGCCACCCCTCTCGACCGCCCCCGATAGTGGGAAGTGCTAAATTTTATTGTCTAAATTCTAAATAAATCATAAACCGAGGTGTAATGGTACATCGATTTTCGAAATATTTTAACGTCTAAAAGCAGTATATATTCATATTTTTTCAGCGGGTTTTCAGCTGAAACTCTTAATTCGTTTTGTCTGGCACAGCGCCCCCGAAATTTTCAGTCTAGCCGATATTTCAGAATTTTTTGCCTTTAAATTTTTTGTTTTTTGGCAAAGACTCTGAAATTTGTCAAAATTTTTTCAGTAAACCGTCGTTAATCGACGCCAGGAATTATTCCCCGTCGATCGCCACCCCTCTCGACCGCCCCCGATAGTGGGAAGTGCTAAATTTTATTGTCTAAATTCTAAATAAATCATAAACCGAGGTGTAATGGTACATCGATTTTCGAAATATTTTAACGTCTAAAAGCAGTATATATTCATATTTTTTCAGCGGGTTTTCAGCTGAAACTCTTAATTCGTTTTGTCTGGCACAGCGCCCCCGAAATTTTCAGTCTAGCCGATATTTCAGAATTTTTTGCCTTTAAATTTTTTGTTTTTTGGCAAAGACTCTGAAATTTGTCAAAATTTTTTCAGTAAACCGTCGTTAATCGACGCCAGGAATTATTCCCCGTCGATCGCCACCCCTCTCGACCGCCCCCGATAGTGGGAAGTGCTAAATTTTATTGTCTAAATTCTAAATAAATCATAAACCGAGGTGTAATGGTACATCGATTTTCGAAATATTTTAACGTCTAAAAGCAGTATATATTCATATTTTTTCAGCGGGTTTTCAGCTGAAACTCTTAATTCGTTTTGTCTGGCACAGCGCCCCCGAAATTTTCAGTCTAGCCGATATTTCAGAATTTTTTGCCTTTAAATTTTTTGTTTTTTGGCAAAGACTCTGAAATTTGTCAAAATTTTTTCAGTAAACCGTCGTTAATCGACGCCAGGAATTATTCCCCGTCGATCGCCACCCCTCTCGACCGCCCCCGATAGTGGGAAGTGCTAAATTTTATTGTCTAAATTCTAAATAAATCATAAACCGAGGTGTAATGGTACATCGATTTTCGAAATATTTTAACGTCTAAAAGCAGTATATATTCATATTTTTTCAGCGGGTTTTCAGCTGAAACTCTTAATTCGTTTTGTCTGGCACAGCGCCCCCGAAATTTTCAGTCTAGCCGATATTTCAGAATTTTTTGCCTTTAAATTTTTTGTTTTTTGGCAAAGACTCTGAAATTTGTCAAAATTTTTTCAGTAAACCGTCGTTAATCGACGCCAGGAATTATTCCCCGTCGATCGCCACCCCTCTCGACCGCCCCCGATAGTGGGAAGTGCTAAATTTTATTGTCTAAATTCTAAATAAATCATAAACCGAGGTGTAATGGTACATCGATTTTCGAAATATTTTAACGTCTAAAAGCAGTATATATTCATATTTTTTCAGCGGGTTTTCAGCTGAAACTCTTAATTCGTTTTGTCTGGCACAGCGCCCCCGAAATTTTCAGTCTAGCCGATATTTCAGAATTTTTTGCCTTTAAATTTTTTGTTTTTTGGCAAAGACTCTGAAATTTGTCAAAATTTTTTCAGTAAACCGTCGTTAATCGACGCCAGGAATTATTCCCCGTCGATCGCCACCCCTCTCGACCGCCCCCGATAGTGGGAAGTGCTAAATTTTATTGTCTAAATTCTAAATAAATCATAAACCGAGGTGTAATGGTACATCGATTTTCGAAATATTTTAACGTCTAAAAGCAGTATATATTCATATTTTTTCAGCGGGTTTTCAGCTGAAACTCTTAATTCGTTTTGTCTGGCACAGCGCCCCCGAAATTTTCAGTCTAGCCGATATTTCAGAATTTTTTGCCTTTAAATTTTTTGTTTTTTGGCAAAGACTCTGAAATTTGTCAAAATTTTTTCAGTAAACCGTCGTTAATCGACGCCAGGAATTATTCCCCGTCGATCGCCACCCCTCTCGACCGCCCCCGATAGTGGGAAGTGCTAAATTTTATTGTCTAAATTCTAAATAAATCATAAACCGAGGTGTAATGGTACATCGATTTTCGAAATATTTTAACGTCTAAAAGCAGTATATATTCATATTTTTTCAGCGGGTTTTCAGCTGAAACTCTTAATTCGTTTTGTCTGGCACAGCGCCCCCGAAATTTTCAGTCTAGCCGATATTTCAGAATTTTTTGCCTTTAAATTTTTTGTTTTTTGGCAAAGACTCTGAAATTTGTCAAAATTTTTTCAGTAAACCGTCGTTAATCGACGCCAGGAATTATTCCCCGTCGATCGCCACCCCTCTCGACCGCCCCCGATAGTGGGAAGTGCTAAATTTTATTGTCTAAATTCTAAATAAATCATAAACCGAGGTGTAATGGTACATCGATTTTCGAAATATTTTAACGTCTAAAAGCAGTATATATTCATATTTTTTCAGCGGGTTTTCAGCTGAAACTCTTAATTCGTTTTGTCTGGCACAGCGCCCCCGAAATTTTCAGTCTAGCCGATATTTCAGAATTTTTTGCCTTTAAATTTTTTGTTTTTTGGCAAAGACTCTGAAATTTGTCAAAATTTTTTCAGTAAACCGTCGTTAATCGACGCCAGGAATTATTCCCCGTCGATCGCCACCCCTCTCGACCGCCCCCGATAGTGGGAAGTGCTAAATTTTATTGTCTAAATTCTAAATAAATCATAAACCGAGGTGTAATGGTACATCGATTTTCGAAATATTTTAACGTCTAAAAGCAGTATATATTCATATTTTTTCAGCGGGTTTTCAGCTGAAACTCTTAATTCGTTTTGTCTGGCACAGCGCCCCCGAAATTTTCAGTCTAGCCGATATTTCAGAATTTTTTGCCTTTAAATTTTTTGTTTTTTGGCAAAGACTCTGAAATTTGTCAAAATTTTTTCAGTAAACCGTCGTTAATCGACGCCAGGAATTATTCCCCGTCGATCGCCACCCCTCTCGACCGCCCCCGATAGTGGGAAGTGCTAAATTTTATTGTCTAAATTCTAAATAAATCATAAACCGAGGTGTAATGGTACATCGATTTTCGAAATATTTTAACGTCTAAAAGCAGTATATATTCATATTTTTTCAGCGGGTTTTCAGCTGAAACTCTTAATTCGTTTTGTCTGGCACAGCGCCCCCGAAATTTTCAGTCTAGCCGATATTTCAGAATTTTTTGCCTTTAAATTTTTTGTTTTTTGGCAAAGACTCTGAAATTTGTCAAAATTTTTTCAGTAAACCGTCGTTAATCGACGCCAGGAATTATTCCCCGTCGATCGCCACCCCTCTCGACCGCCCCCGATAGTGGGAAGTGCTAAATTTTATTGTCTAAATTCTAAATAAATCATAAACCGAGGTGTAATGGTACATCGATTTTCGAAATATTTTAACGTCTAAAAGCAGTATATATTCATATTTTTTCAGCGGATTTTCAGCTGAAACTCTTAATTCGTTTTGTCTGGCACAGCGCCCCCGAAATTTTCAGTCTAGCCGATATTTCAGAATTTTTTGCCTTTAAATTTTTTGTTTTTTGGCAAAGACTCTGAAATTTGTCAAAATTTTTTCAGTAAACCGTCGTTAATCGACGCCAGGAATTATTCCCCGTCGATCGCCACCCCTCTCGACCGCCCCCGATAGTGGGAAGTGCTAAATTTTATTGTCTAAATTCTAAATAAATCATAAACCGAGGTGTAATGGTACATCGATTTTCGAAATATTTTAACGTCTAAAAGCAGTATATATTCATATTTTTTCAGCGGGTTTTCAGCTGAAACTCTTAATTCGTTTTGTCTGGCACAGCGCCCCCGAAATTTTCAGTCTAGCCGATATTTCAGAATTTTTTGCCTTTAAATTTTTTGTTTTTTGGCAAAGACTCTGAAATTTGTCAAAATTTTTTCAGTAAACCGTCGTTAATCGACGCCAGGAATTATTCCCCGTCGATCGCCACCCCTCTCGACCGCCCCCGATAGTGGGAAGTGCTAAATTTTATTGTCTAAATTCTAAATAAATCATAAACCGAGGTGTAATGGTACATCGATTTTCGAAATATTTTAACGTCTAAAAGCAGTATATATTCATATTTTTTCAGCGGGTTTTCAGCTGAAACTCTTAATTCGTTTTGTCTGGCACAGCGCCCCCGAAATTTTCAGTCTAGCCGATATTTCAGAATTTTTTGCCTTTAAATTTTTTGTTTTTTGGCAAAGACTCTGAAATTTGTCAAAATTTTTTCAGTAAACCGTCGTTAATCGACGCCAGGAATTATTCCCCGTCGATCGCCACCCCTCTCGACCGCCCCCGATAGTGGGAAGTGCTAAATTTTATTGTCTAAATTCTAAATAAATCATAAACCGAGGTGTAATGGTACATCGATTTTCGAAATATTTTAACGTCTAAAAGCAGTATATATTCATATTTTTTCAGCGGGTTTTCAGCTGAAACTCTTAATTCGTTTTGTCTGGCACAGCGCCCCCGAAATTTTCAGTCTAGCCGATATTTCAGAATTTTTTGCCTTTAAATTTTTTGTTTTTTGGCAAAGACTCTGAAATTTGTCAAAATTTTTTCAGTAAACCGTCGTTAATCGACGCCAGGAATTATTCCCCGTCGATCGCCACCCCTCTCGACCGCCCCCGATAGTGGGAAGTGCTAAATTTTATTGTCTAAATTCTAAATAAATCATAAACCGAGGTGTAATGGTACATCGATTTTCGAAATATTTTAACGTCTAAAAGCAGTATATATTCATATTTTTTCAGCGGGTTTTCAGCTGAAACTCTTAATTCGTTTTGTCTGGCACAGCGCCCCCGAAATTTTCAGTCTAGCCGATATTTCAGAATTTTTTGCCTTTAAATTTTTTGTTTTTTGGCAAAGACTCTGAAATTTGTCAAAATTTTTTCAGTAAACCGTCGTTAATCGACGCCAGGAATTATTCCCCGTCGATCGCCACCCCTCTCGACCGCCCCCGATAGTGGGAAGTGCTAAATTTTATTGTCTAAATTCTAAATAAATCATAAACCGAGGTGTAATGGTACATCGATTTTCGAAATATTTTAACGTCTAAAAGCAGTATATATTCATATTTTTTCAGCGGGTTTTCAGCTGAAACTCTTAATTCGTTTTGTCTGGCACAGCGCCCCCGAAATTTTCAGTCTAGCCGATATTTCAGAATTTTTTGCCTTTAAATTTTTTGTTTTTTGGCAAAGACTCTGAAATTTGTCAAAATTTTTTCAGTAAACCGTCGTTAATCGACGCCAGGAATTATTCCCCGTCGATCGCCACCCCTCTCGACCGCCCCCGATAGTGGGAAGTGCTAAATTTTATTGTCTAAATTCTAAATAAATCATAAACCGAGGTGTAATGGTACATCGATTTTCGAAATATTTTAACGTCTAAAAGCAGTATATATTCATATTTTTTCAGCGGGTTTTCAGCTGAAACTCTTAATTCGTTTTGTCTGGCACAGCGCCCCCGAAATTTTCAGTCTAGCCGATATTTCAGAATTTTTTGCCTTTAAATTTTTTGTTTTTTGGCAAAGACTCTGAAATTTGTCAAAATTTTTTCAGTAAACCGTCGTTAATCGACGCCAGGAATTATTCCCCGTCGATCGCCACCCCTCTCGACCGCCCCCGATAGTGGGAAGTGCTAAATTTTATTGTCTAAATTCTAAATAAATCATAAACCGAGGTGTAATGGTACATCGATTTTCGAAATATTTTAACGTCTAAAAGCAGTATATATTCATATTTTTTCAGCGGGTTTTCAGCTGAAACTCTTAATTCGTTTTGTCTGGCACAGCGCCCCCGAAATTTTCAGTCTAGCCGATATTTCAGAATTTTTTGCCTTTAAATTTTTTGTTTTTTGGCAAAGACTCTGAAATTTGTCAAAATTTTTTCAGTAAACCGTCGTTAATCGACGCCAGGAATTATTCCCCGTCGATCGCCACCCCTCTCGACCGCCCCCGATAGTGGGAAGTGCTAAATTTTATTGTCTAAATTCTAAATAAATCATAAACCGAGGTGTAATGGTACATCGATTTTCGAAATATTTTAACGTCTAAAAGCAGTATATATTCATATTTTTTCAGCGGGTTTTCAGCTGAAACTCTTAATTCGTTTTGTCTGGCACAGCGCCCCCGAAATTTTCAGTCTAGCCGATATTTCAGAATTTTTTGCCTTTAAATTTTTTGTTTTTTGGCAAAGACTCTGAAATTTGTCAAAATTTTTTCAGTAAACCGTCGTTAATCGACGCCAGGAATTATTCCCCGTCGATCGCCACCCCTCTCGACCGCCCCCGATAGTGGGAAGTGCTAAATTTTATTGTCTAAATTCTAAATAAATCATAAACCGAGGTGTAATGGTACATCGATTTTCGAAATATTTTAACGTCTAAAAGCAGTATATATTCATATTTTTTCAGCGGGTTTTCAGCTGAAACTCTTAATTCGTTTTGTCTGGCACAGCGCCCCCGAAATTTTCAGTCTAGCCGATATTTCAGAATTTTTTGCCTTTAAATTTTTTGTTTTTTGGCAAAGACTCTGAAATTTGTCAAAATTTTTTCAGTAAACCGTCGTTAATCGACGCCAGGAATTATTCCCCGTCGATCGCCACCCCTCTCGACCGCCCCCGATAGTGGGAAGTGCTAAATTTTATTGTCTAAATTCTAAATAAATCATAAACCGAGGTGTAATGGTACATCGATTTTCGAAATATTTTAACGTCTAAAAGCAGTATATATTCATATTTTTTCAGCGGGTTTTCAGCTGAAACTCTTAATTCGTTTTGTCTGGCACAGCGCCCCCGAAATTTTCAGTCTAGCCGATATTTCAGAATTTTTTGCCTTTAAATTTTTTGTTTTTTGGCAAAGACTCTGAAATTTGTCAAAATTTTTTCAGTAAACCGTCGTTAATCGACGCCAGGAATTATTCCCCGTCGATCGCCACCCCTCTCGACCGCCCCCGATAGTGGGAAGTGCTAAATTTTATTGTCTAAATTCTAAATAAATCATAAACCGAGGTGTAATGGTACATCGATTTTCGAAATATTTTAACGTCTAAAAGCAGTATATATTCATATTTTTTCAGCGGGTTTTCAGCTGAAACTCTTAATTCGTTTTGTCTGGCACAGCGCCCCCGAAATTTTCAGTCTAGCCGATATTTCAGAATTTTTTGCCTTTAAATTTTTTGTTTTTTGGCAAAGACTCTGAAATTTGTCAAAATTTTTTCAGTAAACCGTCGTTAATCGACGCCAGGAATTATTCCCCGTCGATCGCCACCCCTCTCGACCGCCCCCGATAGTGGGAAGTGCTAAATTTTATTGTCTAAATTCTAAATAAATCATAAACCGAGGTGTAATGGTACATCGATTTTCGAAATATTTTAACGTCTAAAAGCAGTATATATTCATATTTTTTCAGCGGGTTTTCAGCTGAAACTCTTAATTCGTTTTGTCTGGCACAGCGCCCCCGAAATTTTCAGTCTAGCCGATATTTCAGAATTTTTTGCCTTTAAATTTTTTGTTTTTTGGCAAAGACTCTGAAATTTGTCAAAATTTTTTCAGTAAACCGTCGTTAATCGACGCCAGGAATTATTCCCCGTCGATCGCCACCCCTCTCGACCGCCCCCGATAGTGGGAAGTGCTAAATTTTATTGTCTAAATTCTAAATAAATCATAAACCGAGGTGTAATGGTACATCGATTTTCGAAATATTTTAACGTCTAAAAGCAGTATATATTCATATTTTTTCAGCGGGTTTTCAGCTGAAACTCTTAATTCGTTTTGTCTGGCACAGCGCCCCCGAAATTTTCAGTCTAGCCGATATTTCAGAATTTTTTGCCTTTAAATTTTTTGTTTTTTGGCAAAGACTCTGAAATTTGTCAAAATTTTTTCAGTAAACCGTCGTTAATCGACGCCAGGAATTATTCCCCGTCGATCGCCACCCCTCTCGACCGCCCCCGATAGTGGGAAGTGCTAAATTTTATTGTCTAAATTCTAAATAAATCATAAACCGAGGTGTAATGGTACATCGATTTTCGAAATATTTTAACGTCTAAAAGCAGTATATATTCATATTTTTTCAGCGGGTTTTCAGCTGAAACTCTTAATTCGTTTTGTCTGGCACAGCGCCCCCGAAATTTTCAGTCTAGCCGATATTTCAGAATTTTTTGCCTTTAAATTTTTTGTTTTTTGGCAAAGACTCTGAAATTTGTCAAAATTTTTTCAGTAAACCGTCGTTAATCGACGCCAGGAATTATTCCCCGTCGATCGCCACCCCTCTCGACCGCCCCCGATAGTGGGAAGTGCTAAATTTTATTGTCTAAATTCTAAATAAATCATAAACCGAGGTGTAATGGTACATCGATTTTCGAAATATTTTAACGTCTAAAAGCAGTATATATTCATATTTTTTCAGCGGGTTTTCAGCTGAAACTCTTAATTCGTTTTGTCTGGCACAGCGCCCCCGAAATTTTCAGTCTAGCCGATATTTCAGAATTTTTTGCCTTTAAATTTTTTGTTTTTTGGCAAAGACTCTGAAATTTGTCAAAATTTTTTCAGTAAACCGTCGTTAATCGACGCCAGGAATTATTCCCCGTCGATCGCCACCCCTCTCGACCGCCCCCGATAGTGGGAAGTGCTAAATTTTATTGTCTAAATTCTAAATAAATCATAAACCGAGGTGTAATGGTACATCGATTTTCGAAATATTTTAACGTCTAAAAGCAGTATATATTCATATTTTTTCAGCGGGTTTTCAGCTGAAACTCTTAATTCGTTTTGTCTGGCACAGCGCCCCCGAAATTTTCAGTCTAGCCGATATTTCAGAATTTTTTGCCTTTAAATTTTTTGTTTTTTGGCAAAGACTCTGAAATTTGTCAAAATTTTTTCAGTAAACCGTCGTTAATCGACGCCAGGAATTATTCCCCGTCGATCGCCACCCCTCTCGACCGCCCCCGATAGTGGGAAGTGCTAAATTTTATTGTCTAAATTCTAAATAAATCATAAACCGAGGTGTAATGGTACATCGATTTTCGAAATATTTTAACGTCTAAAAGCAGTATATATTCATATTTTTTCAGCGGGTTTTCAGCTGAAACTCTTAATTCGTTTTGTCTGGCACAGCGCCCCCGAAATTTTCAGTCTAGCCGATATTTCAGAATTTTTTGCCTTTAAATTTTTTGTTTTTTGGCAAAGACTCTGAAATTTGTCAAAATTTTTTCAGTAAACCGTCGTTAATCGACGCCAGGAATTATTCCCCGTCGATCGCCACCCCTCTCGACCGCCCCCGATAGTGGGAAGTGCTAAATTTTATTGTCTAAATTCTAAATAAATCATAAACCGAGGTGTAATGGTACATCGATTTTCGAAATATTTTAACGTCTAAAAGCAGTATATATTCATATTTTTTCAGCGGGTTTTCAGCTGAAACTCTTAATTCGTTTTGTCTGGCACAGCGCCCCCGAAATTTTCAGTCTAGCCGATATTTCAGAATTTTTTGCCTTTAAATTTTTTGTTTTTTGGCAAAGACTCTGAAATTTGTCAAAATTTTTTCAGTAAACCGTCGTTAATCGACGCCAGGAATTATTCCCCGTCGATCGCCACCCCTCTCGACCGCCCCCGATAGTGGGAAGTGCTAAATTTTATTGTCTAAATTCTAAATAAATCATAAACCGAGGTGTAATGGTACATCGATTTTCGAAATATTTTAACGTCTAAAAGCAGTATATATTCATATTTTTTCAGCGGGTTTTCAGCTGAAACTCTTAATTCGTTTTGTCTGGCACAGCGCCCCCGAAATTTTCAGTCTAGCCGATATTTCAGAATTTTTTGCCTTTAAATTTTTTGTTTTTTGGCAAAGACTCTGAAATTTGTCAAAATTTTTTCAGTAAACCGTCGTTAATCGACGCCAGGAATTATTCCCCGTCGATCGCCACCCCTCTCGACCGCCCCCGATAGTGGGAAGTGCTAAATTTTATTGTCTAAATTCTAAATAAATCATAAACCGAGGTGTAATGGTACATCGATTTTCGAAATATTTTAACGTCTAAAAGCAGTATATATTCATATTTTTTCAGCGGGTTTTCAGCTGAAACTCTTAATTCGTTTTGTCTGGCACAGCGCCCCCGAAATTTTCAGTCTAGCCGATATTTCAGAATTTTTTGCCTTTAAATTTTTTGTTTTTTGGCAAAGACTCTGAAATTTGTCAAAATTTTTTCAGTAAACCGTCGTTAATCGACGCCAGGAATTATTCCCCGTCGATCGCCACCCCTCTCGACCGCCCCCGATAGTGGGAAGTGCTAAATTTTATTGTCTAAATTCTAAATAAATCATAAACCGAGGTGTAATGGTACATCGATTTTCGAAATATTTTAACGTCTAAAAGCAGTATATATTCATATTTTTTCAGCGGGTTTTCAGCTGAAACTCTTAATTCGTTTTGTCTGGCACAGCGCCCCCGAAATTTTCAGTCTAGCCGATATTTCAGAATTTTTTGCCTTTAAATTTTTTGTTTTTTGGCAAAGACTCTGAAATTTGTCAAAATTTTTTCAGTAAACCGTCGTTAATCGACGCCAGGAATTATTCCCCGTCGATCGCCACCCCTCTCGACCGCCCCCGATAGTGGGAAGTGCTAAATTTTATTGTCTAAATTCTAAATAAATCATAAACCGAGGTGTAATGGTACATCGATTTTCGAAATATTTTAACGTCTAAAAGCAGTATATATTCATATTTTTTCAGCGGGTTTTCAGCTGAAACTCTTAATTCGTTTTGTCTGGCACAGCGCCCCCGAAATTTTCAGTCTAGCCGATATTTCAGAATTTTTTGCCTTTAAATTTTTTGTTTTTTGGCAAAGACTCTGAAATTTGTCAAAATTTTTTCAGTAAACCGTCGTTAATCGACGCCAGGAATTATTCCCCGTCGATCGCCACCCCTCTCGACCGCCCCCGATAGTGGGAAGTGCTAAATTTTATTGTCTAAATTCTAAATAAATCATAAACCGAGGTGTAATGGTACATCGATTTTCGAAATATTTTAACGTCTAAAAGCAGTATATATTCATATTTTTTCAGCGGGTTTTCAGCTGAAACTCTTAATTCGTTTTGTCTGGCACAGCGCCCCCGAAATTTTCAGTCTAGCCGATATTTCAGAATTTTTTGCCTTTAAATTTTTTGTTTTTTGGCAAAGACTCTGAAATTTGTCAAAATTTTTTCAGTAAACCGTCGTTAATCGACGCCAGGAATTATTCCCCGTCGATCGCCACCCCTCTCGACCGCCCCCGATAGTGGGAAGTGCTAAATTTTATTGTCTAAATTCTAAATAAATCATAAACCGAGGTGTAATGGTACATCGATTTTCGAAATATTTTAACGTCTAAAAGCAGTATATATTCATATTTTTTCAGCGGGTTTTCAGCTGAAACTCTTAATTCGTTTTGTCTGGCACAGCGCCCCCGAAATTTTCAGTCTAGCCGATATTTCAGAATTTTTTGCCTTTAAATTTTTTGTTTTTTGGCAAAGACTCTGAAATTTGTCAAAATTTTTTCAGTAAACCGTCGTTAATCGACGCCAGGAATTATTCCCCGTCGATCGCCACCCCTCTCGACCGCCCCCGATAGTGGGAAGTGCTAAATTTTATTGTCTAAATTCTAAATAAATCATAAACCGAGGTGTAATGGTACATCGATTTTCGAAATATTTTAACGTCTAAAAGCAGTATATATTCATATTTTTTCAGCGGGTTTTCAGCTGAAACTCTTAATTCGTTTTGTCTGGCACAGCGCCCCCGAAATTTTCAGTCTAGCCGATATTTCAGAATTTTTTGCCTTTAAATTTTTTGTTTTTTGGCAAAGACTCTGAAATTTGTCAAAATTTTTTCAGTAAACCGTCGTTAATCGACGCCAGGAATTATTCCCCGTCGATCGCCACCCCTCTCGACCGCCCCCGATAGTGGGAAGTGCTAAATTTTATTGTCTAAATTCTAAATAAATCATAAACCGAGGTGTAATGGTACATCGATTTTCGAAATATTTTAACGTCTAAAAGCAGTATATATTCATATTTTTTCAGCGGGTTTTCAGCTGAAACTCTTAATTCGTTTTGTCTGGCACAGCGCCCCCGAAATTTTCAGTCTAGCCGATATTTCAGAATTTTTTGCCTTTAAATTTTTTGTTTTTTGGCAAAGACTCTGAAATTTGTCAAAATTTTTTCAGTAAACCGTCGTTAATCGACGCCAGGAATTATTCCCCGTCGATCGCCACCCCTCTCGACCGCCCCCGATAGTGGGAAGTGCTAAATTTTATTGTCTAAATTCTAAATAAATCATAAACCGAGGTGTAATGGTACATCGATTTTCGAAATATTTTAACGTCTAAAAGCAGTATATATTCATATTTTTTCAGCGGGTTTTCAGCTGAAACTCTTAATTCGTTTTGTCTGGCACAGCGCCCCCGAAATTTTCAGTCTAGCCGATATTTCAGAATTTTTTGCCTTTAAATTTTTTGTTTTTTGGCAAAGACTCTGAAATTTGTCAAAATTTTTTCAGTAAACCGTCGTTAATCGACGCCAGGAATTATTCCCCGTCGATCGCCACCCCTCTCGACCGCCCCCGATAGTGGGAAGTGCTAAATTTTATTGTCTAAATTCTAAATAAATCATAAACCGAGGTGTAATGGTACATCGATTTTCGAAATATTTTAACGTCTAAAAGCAGTATATATTCATATTTTTTCAGCGGGTTTTCAGCTGAAACTCTTAATTCGTTTTGTCTGGCACAGCGCCCCCGAAATTTTCAGTCTAGCCGATATTTCAGAATTTTTTGCCTTTAAATTTTTTGTTTTTTGGCAAAGACTCTGAAATTTGTCAAAATTTTTTCAGTAAACCGTCGTTAATCGACGCCAGGAATTATTCCCCGTCGATCGCCACCCCTCTCGACCGCCCCCGATAGTGGGAAGTGCTAAATTTTATTGTCTAAATTCTAAATAAATCATAAACCGAGGTGTAATGGTACATCGATTTTCGAAATATTTTAACGTCTAAAAGCAGTATATATTCATATTTTTTCAGCGGATTTTCAGCTGAAACTCTTAATTCGTTTTGTCTGGCACAGCGCCCCCGAAATTTTCAGTCTAGCCGATATTTCAGAATTTTTTGCCTTTAAATTTTTTGTTTTTTGGCAAAGACTCTGAAATTTGTCAAAATTTTTTCAGTAAACCGTCGTTAATCGACGCCAGGAATTATTCCCCGTCGATCGCCACCCCTCTCGACCGCCCCCGATAGTGGGAAGTGCTAAATTTTATTGTCTAAATTCTAAATAAATCATAAACCGAGGTGTAATGGTACATCGATTTTCGAAATATTTTAACGTCTAAAAGCAGTATATATTCATATTTTTTCAGCGGGTTTTCAGCTGAAACTCTTAATTCGTTTTGTCTGGCACAGCGCCCCCGAAATTTTCAGTCTAGCCGATATTTCAGAATTTTTTGCCTTTAAATTTTTTGTTTTTTGGCAAAGACTCTGAAATTTGTCAAAATTTTTTCAGTAAACCGTCGTTAATCGACGCCAGGAATTATTCCCCGTCGATCGCCACCCCTCTCGACCGCCCCCGATAGTGGGAAGTGCTAAATTTTATTGTCTAAATTCTAAATAAATCATAAACCGAGGTGTAATGGTACATCGATTTTCGAAATATTTTAACGTCTAAAAGCAGTATATATTCATATTTTTTCAGCGGGTTTTCAGCTGAAACTCTTAATTCGTTTTGTCTGGCACAGCGCCCCCGAAATTTTCAGTCTAGCCGATATTTCAGAATTTTTTGCCTTTAAATTTTTTGTTTTTTGGCAAAGACTCTGAAATTTGTCAAAATTTTTTCAGTAAACCGTCGTTAATCGACGCCAGGAATTATTCCCCGTCGATCGCCACCCCTCTCGACCGCCCCCGATAGTGGGAAGTGCTAAATTTTATTGTCTAAATTCTAAATAAATCATAAACCGAGGTGTAATGGTACATCGATTTTCGAAATATTTTAACGTCTAAAAGCAGTATATATTCATATTTTTTCAGCGGGTTTTCAGCTGAAACTCTTAATTCGTTTTGTCTGGCACAGCGCCCCCGAAATTTTCAGTCTAGCCGATATTTCAGAATTTTTTGCCTTTAAATTTTTTGTTTTTTGGCAAAGACTCTGAAATTTGTCAAAATTTTTTCAGTAAACCGTCGTTAATCGACGCCAGGAATTATTCCCCGTCGATCGCCACCCCTCTCGACCGCCCCCGATAGTGGGAAGTGCTAAATTTTATTGTCTAAATTCTAAATAAATCATAAACCGAGGTGTAATGGTACATCGATTTTCGAAATATTTTAACGTCTAAAAGCAGTATATATTCATATTTTTTCAGCGGGTTTTCAGCTGAAACTCTTAATTCGTTTTGTCTGGCACAGCGCCCCCGAAATTTTCAGTCTAGCCGATATTTCAGAATTTTTTGCCTTTAAATTTTTTGTTTTTTGGCAAAGACTCTGAAATTTGTCAAAATTTTTTCAGTAAACCGTCGTTAATCGACGCCAGGAATTATTCCCCGTCGATCGCCACCCCTCTCGACCGCCCCCGATAGTGGGAAGTGATAAATTTTGAAAATTTTCACCCCGCCCAACCCACCCTTTGATAATTATTAGGGACAATTGGACGTTTTCCAGAGGCTATTCCATTGAAGAGACACGACGATCAGGATCATATTGGTACCTGGAACAGAAAAATTGGACTAAAAATAAAGCTTTTGTTACTAGCTACAGACTGCTTGGCGTTTTTAAGTTAATAAGCTACTTTTTATTTATACTATATTGTTTTATCTATATTTATATTTCTATTTACAAATTGTGACATACCTTACCGACTATTACTTACTATTATTTTACAAATCTATATATATATTAATGACACACCTCTTCAGCTGATCCGGCACAGCAATTGACTGTTGTTTTGACAACCTGACATTTTGCGTGCTGACCAGCTAAGAATTATTACTTATTATATACACATACACATATAAATTTATATTATTGTAAGGTATTACCATAGTTTAAGCGACATTTGTGGCTACACAAAACCGACGGCATTATTGACCGGCCTTGCCGATATTATATTAATTTTAGCGTTAAGTAGAATAGCTATTGCTATCTACTTTTTAATTATATACACGGATCTCTTACACCCGGTATATATTAATTAGTTAGTATAATTTAGCCTGTACCAGTGTCTTTTACAACACTGTTTTTAAAATTTCTTTGGGACTCTATACATCCTTAAATCGCAAACCTCCAAATGGCCAGCCCACAAAGCGGGAAGGCAAACAAAAGACAATCAGCCACCGGTTCGGGCGACTTCAAAAGCTGGACCGACGAGGCTAGCTCGTACAGCACGAAGGCCAAACAAGTGCTAAGTGAAGCCCGAAACTTAAAGACGGAGCTGAAGACTGCAGCCTTCGTGATGCTTGATAAGCTCGTCGGACTGGTAAAAAATATTGAGAAGGTCCATAAGAACGCAGAAGGGCCTTCTCAAACACAAAAAATAATTAAATTGGTCGAAGTTGATGAGGTGACACGGGCCATGAGCCGGAATAGCGAGGAGTCTAAGCTCCTCGCTGATTCGGTTTCGGGCCTGTCTTGCGACATTAAAAGAAACCAAGATGCGACTGTGTCCATTCTAAAGGGCTTTGTGGACGCAATGAGGTTAAAAGAAGAAGGAGAAAAGCGCATCGAAGGGGCTCAGGAGAGTGCGATGGAGCGTATAGAGGAGGCCATGACGGAGTGGTCGACAGTCGTCTTGGATCAAGCCGCGGAGAACAGGGCGGCCAGCGGCGAGATGATCAGGACCGTGCAAGAGTGGAAGACCTACACAAAGGACGTCGGCGAAACGATCTCGGCGATGAAAGGAGTTATCCCAACATACGCCGAGGTCCTCACGCAGACACCTGCACCGCCACCACCACCATCTATCGTACATACATCCAGCGTACTGCCGCCACGCACCTTCTCGGTTATTGTTTCCTCGACCACGGGTACCGACACCAGTGGCGAGGTTGTAGATAAAATAAGGACCAGCATAGACGCGAGGAAGAGTGGCGTCCAGGTAGAACGACTAAGGAAGGTGAAGGACGGCAAAGTCGTCCTGAGCTGCGCTACCAAACAGGGGATTGAGAGAGCCGAGGAGCTGCTGATCCAAAACAAGGCGCTCCAGGTGGAACCAGCGACCAACAAGAGGCCGCTGGTGATACTTAAAAATGTCCTCAAATACAACACCGATGAGGACATAAAGTCGGCTCTAAAAGAACAGAACAAGAACCTGCTGGGGGACCTGTCCGCGGACGAGGCCGACATCGAGGTGAGGTACCGGAGGAGGGCGAGGAACCCGCATGAGTCCCACGTCGTCCTCCGAGTCTCGCCCGCGATGTGGCAAAGGCTTACGTCCGCGGGCAGGGTGTACTTGGACCTCCAGCGGGTCAAGGTGGAGGACCAGTCGCCCTTGGTGCAGTGCTCCAGGTGTTTGGCGTTCGGTCACGGGCGGAAGCTCTGCAAAGAGGGTGCGGACCTTTGCAATCATTGCGGGGGCGAACATATGAAGGCAGAGTGTCCCCTGGTCTTGGCCGGACAAGGGCCTACCTGCAGGAACTGCGCTAAGGCGGGATTGCCCAACACCACACACGCAGCGTACAGCAATGAATGCGCCATCAGGGCAAAGTGGGACGCACTGGCGCGCTCTTCCGTCGCATACTGTTAAAGATGCATTAATTAAAACAAAAGTCGTAGACGCTGCAATCTATTTGTATTATAGGTATATAGTTAACATGGTTGAGCTGAAATATATATTATATAATAATGCACTGTACACTATAATTAGTTTATATTATGTTATTTATATGGCAGTCATAAACACTGTAATTTATATATATAACGAGTATCTAACTTTGAATAAGCTAAAATATATATATAATAATTTGTGGTATTCATATAGTATAAGTAGTTTATATTATGTTAATTATATAGTATATAGTATGGGTGTAACACAGTGTTGCCTAGTGTGCGGTATTGTGTTCAAATATATATATAACGGTACACATATAATGCTCCAAGCTCGGGCCTTCAAATTAGAAACCAATGACCTCAACCCACCCGAGTATATACATACGTTTTTAATGTTAAAAACCAAATATAGACGAAGACCAAGTGGTTCACCATGGAGCGGGGAGATACAGTCGGTATATATTACTAATACATATTGGAACGTATAGACCCCGCCTCGTGATGGAGGTGGTTCTTTGAAAAGAGGGCGTGCAGGAGACACCATTCATATTTATAAAGTACAAATTAATTACAGTTAATTATATGATGAGCACAATAATGTAAGTGTACTTGACGGCACTCTTACAACCATTAATCTATAAGTATTTAAATCAATATCTATGTAGACAATCGCATTCTATTGTTTATTAGAATATTTATAATAACAGAGTACTGTAGTATGTATGATGTCACAGATAATTATACAGGTAATGGTGAACAGCTGTGACATCGTATATCGATATTGTCGTATTAAAATATTGTATAAAAATTTAATGATGTTTACACCATGATTAACACCGATGTCCTTGTAATGTAAATTATGTCGATACTGTAAAATTGTGTGGAAATGCCTAATGATTTTATTTACACCATGATTAATACTAAAGCCTTACTATATGGATTAGTTGACGTATAGACAACTGTTTGTACCTACTGTACACGGTTTAGCGAATGCCATTGTGGCAATTGCCAGGAATATTTTTATAGTTAAAATAATAGTTGTGTTTACACCACGGTTAAAACCAAAGCCTTTAACATATAGATTAGTAGACGTATAGATAATTGTTGGTACTTGCTATACATGCCATTAAGGGCACTTAATAAGAACTTGAATGGGTAAATATATAGTTGCAAGCGTCTCCGACTTAGTGATATGGTCAGAATAAATGGAACAAAAAACATGCATCAAAATTAATAGACAAATAACGTAAATTGCAAAAATTTTTTTTTTTTAAGATAAGATTTGTGAAATGAAATCATAAAGTGCTAAATAAGGTCCCTGATCACGTTAGGGGAGGATTGCGTAACACCCTGCGAAGGCGGGTGCATAAAAAAAAAAAAAAAAAAAAAAAAAAAAAACCTAACCTAACCTAACCTAACCTAACCTAACCTAACCTTTTTTTTTTTTTTTTTTTTTTTGAGGGGGGAAATGCGCCTTATGCATACCGCCCCACTTGGGGTTGTGGGACGGTTATGTCGGGCTCACCGGCCTACAACACGGCCGGCATACCGACTAAAACCCCCCTGTGCACCGTCAATTCGCCTTGACGGGTGGGCCGTTGGAACCTGATACAACATCAGCGGCCCACCCAGCGACTGCCCGCGCCTCGCGGGCACCAACACTGGCGGCGGCGTCTGGGTGCACCAGAGACGCCGCCTCTACGCGGAAGAGTGCGGGTGGGAGAATAAAAGCCCCAATCTCCCACCCTCCGCTTTGTTAGGGGGGCATCAGGCGCGCATCGGCGCGCCGTCGCCGCCCAGTTCGCCGGCGACGGATCGGGTCAGCGAGGAGACTTTCCTCCCTGGCCCGCTCCGCCGCCTCCTTCTGCGAGATGATATCCTCGCAGAAGGATGCGACCGCACACCAGTTTCTGTCGTTATCGGCCATGGAGCGGGTTATGGCCGACAGCGAGAGATCCGCACCGATGGTCTCGACGAGGGCACGACGCTGCTGCGCCCACGCCGGGCAGAACTCCAGCGTATGCTGCGCCGTGTCCTCATCACAATCACAGTGGTGACAGACGGGACTCGATTCCCTCCTCGCGACCTTGTGCAGGTAGTATCCGAAACACCCATGCCCGGATAACACCTGCACCAGCCGGAAGGAAAGGGTCCCGTGCTGTCGCCACACCCACAACGAAAGGACCGGCCGGAGCGCCTCCACTGTGCGAAAACCCGCACGTGGAGCCTCCAGCCGGGCTGACCATCGGGCCACGATGGCTCGGCGAGCGGCCTCGCGCCACTCGCGCACCTGCTCGGGCGGAGGGCGAACGCCTCCGCCTGCCCGAAATTCGGCCGTTCGCCGATATACGTCGGCGAGCACTTCCGCCTCCAAATCCCACGGGGGAGTACCGGCCAGCGCACATGCCGCGACTGCGGACACGGTGCGGTACCCGCGTATTGCCCTGACCGCCATAGTGCGCTGCGGTCGGCATAGCCGCGCGCGGTTCTGAGCGGTCAGGGACCCCGCCCACACCGGTGCGCCGTACAGTGCCATCGACCGTACTACCCCCGTGTAGAGCTTCCGGCACGCCAAACTGGGTCCGCCTAGGTTGGGCAATAATCGGCCCAGGGCGGACGCCGCGCCGTCCAGCTTGGGCTCAAGCTGGCGGAAGTGCTCGTCGAAGAGCCATCGTCCATCCAACACCAGGCCCAGATATCTCATCTGGGCCTGAACCGGTACGAGGACCGAGCCGACGGTGATCGAGGCGCGGGCAGGCGGCCCGCGACGGGGCCCGTGAAACAACAGGGCCTCCGTCTTGTTGAGGGCCACCTTAAGCCCTAGCGCCTCGATTCGCCCGACCACCTGAGAGACACCCGTGGCGGCCAGGCGAACAGCCTCCTCAAAGTTGCGTCCCCGGGCTGCTACTAACGTATCGTCAGCGTAGCAGAATACGCTCAGCCCGGGGGGTAAGACTCCGCGCAGGGCCCAGTCATAGCCGATGTTCCACAGGAGAGGGCCAAGGACGGACCCCTGTGGAACACCGCGAGATATCGCCCTGCGCACGACGTCGCCTGCTCGGTCCTCGCACAACACAAACCTCCGCTCCAAATAGTCTGCCACCAGCAGCCTCAGGTATGCGGGCACCCCATGGAATCGGAGTGCCTCCCTGATGCTGCCGAATGGCAGAGTATTAAATGCGTTGGCGATGTCTAAGGACACCGCCAACAGCACGCCGCCTCCTCTGACGGCTTCCTCGGTCGCGGCCCTCAGGGCCAAAATGGCGTCGATCGTCGAACGCCCGGCGCGGAAACCAAACTGGGCGTCCGACAGATCGGGCCCCACCTCCTCGAGGTGCCGGACGATGCGGTCAGCGAGAATCCTCTCCAGCAGCTTCCCCGCCTCGTCCAGCAGTACGATAGGCCTGTAGGCCGCAACCGAGTCCAGGGCTCTCCCCGGTTTGGGCAGGAGCACCAGCTTCCCCACCTTCCAGCACTCAGGGAACCTCCTCGACGACAGACATGCGTCAAACAGTTCCCTGAGGCGGTCACCCATGTGGTCAAGGGCAAGGGCCAACACTCGGGCCGGAATTCCGTCCGGCCCGGGGGCGGTCCGCTTCGAGCGAATGCGCAGAACGGCCGCCCCCATCTCCGCCTCCGTGACAGGCGGGACCACCATCTCTTCGGCCTCCCGGTCTTCGGCCTCTGCGGCCATCGCCGGGGGCGTGTGTTCCGCCTGTGGCGGGAATAGGCCCTCGACCACTTCGGTGAGGAAGCTAGGCTGAAGGGACTCGGTAAGGGGGGGGCCCGTCGCGCGGAGCTTGCTCAGCGCCGCGCGGTATGGGCGACCCCAGGGGTCACGATCAAGTCCCTCCAGCATCTCCTGCCGCGACTGCTCTTTGGCGCGACAGATGGCCAGCTTCAGAGCGTCACGCGCTGCTCGGTACGCTTCGTACAGCTGGCCCTCCCCATTATCATCGCGGCGTCGCCGCCGGCTGCGGGTGTAGGACCTCCGGGCACGAATGCAGGCCTCGCGGAGGTCCGCCAACTCCCGGGACCACCAGTAGACCTCCTTCCTAGGAGGCCGACGTCGGACGCGCGGCATGGCCGCATCGCAAGCCTGCGTAAACGCAACACGAATGCGGCTCGCCGCAGCATCAACCCCCTCGTCAGGAGGCACTGGAGACAGCCACGACTGCACTATGGCTGCCTCCTCTAGTAGGTCCCGGTTCAAGCGACCCACAGCCCACCGCGGAAATCGGGGAGCTCTGTCCGCCGTGTGACCCCTAACTGGGTCCTGGGGATTCCGGGAGATCTCTGCTCGGATATAGCGATGATCCGAGAGAGTCTCGACCTCCCCTAGGACTCGCCAGTTCCTTACGTTGTTTGCGACAGCAGGGCTAGCGAACGAGAGGTCCACTATCGACCCGCCCTGCTGCCGAACACAAGTCTCGGTGGTGCCTCTGTTGAGCAGGCAGAGGCCCACCGAATTCGCCCACTCTTCCACCGCTCTACCGCGGGCGTCCGTTCTGGGGGACCCCCACGCGTCGGATTTTGCGTTGAAGTCCCCCATCACCAAGACGCGGCCTGATGCCAAACGCCGTATCGAGGTCTCCAAAGATGTGAGGAAGACCTCGAAATCGGCCAGACTCCGGTTAGGGGAGAAGTACACCCCGAAAACGAGTAATCCCCCCCATTCGGCTGCCACAAATCCCGAGCCCCTGTCCTTGAGCGAGAAGGGCGGGGAACGCGGGGCCGTGGAGCTGACGATTGCCACGGAGCCGTCCCAGTCACCCACCCAGTTTGGGCGGGGAGGAACATAATAGGGCTCCGCGGCTACGGCCACACCAATCGACCACTGCGCCATGGATTGCAGGAAGAGATCCTGCGCACCGGCGCAGTGGTTAAGGTTCGCCTGGAGGAGGTGGGTGCAGTCGTGGTCCATTATTGGGCTGACGTACCTGCAACCACATCCTCCTCCATTCGCGACGGTGGAAGAGCGGCGACGACGACGACTGGGTTAGCCTGGGCCGATTGGCTATCCCCGACGTTCTTAGGCTTGGAGGCCCGGGGAGGGTTGCATCCCCTTCGCCCCATAATATGATTGGCGGGCAATTTACCCGCCGCACACGCGGGGCAATGGGGGACGGCGGAACAATCCGTCGCCTTGTGCCCCGGCTGGCCGCAGCGGAAGCATAGTCCGCTGCAGTCGAAGCCACTTCTGCATGTGGCACGCACGTGCCCCTCGGCCATGCATTTATGGCACCTCGCAGGCCTGGCCGCCAACAAAGAGACCTTGGCGGAACTCCAGCCCACGAGGAGCCTTCCTGCAGCAACCAAAGTGTTGGCCGCTGCGACGGGGCACTGCGCTACCACGGCTCCGACACCGCCGGGACCGGGGCGGATGGCGCCAACCTTGACGTTGTCCAGGCTGCATCCAGTTTTGGCTTGGATGGCATGCCGGACATCGTCGGGCGTGACTGAATCGTCCAGGCCGGTTACACGAAATTCCGTGCACTTCACGGGCCTGGCGATCTTGACGCCTTCCTCCACCCCGAACAACCCTCGCAGCCTTTCCGCGATTGTGTCCGCCGTCTTTGCGCCCTCCGCACCGGGGAACTCAAGGATGCGAGCCCCCGTTTGGGCGAGGCGGTTCCTGACGCCGGTGGGGCCCAAGTCCGCCACACCGACGCTCTCCCGTGCCTTCTTAAAGACGGCGGCGTAGGAAAGGCCGCGCTCCGCCGCCTCCGGCGACACCGTTATAACGACGGCGGCCGATCTTGGCGGCCGGAGCTTCCCGGGCCTCTTCTTCTTCGCCTTCTTGCTCTTGACCTCTTCTTTCTTCCGCTCGGCAGCCGCGGCCCTCGCAGCGCTCCTGCGCTCGCGCCTCTTCCGACGCCGCATCTCTTTCTTCTCCCCAGCCGTCTGCCAGCCCTCATTAGAAGACGGACCAGGGACAGAAACTTGTCGTGGTGCACCCGTGGTTGATGGTGGTGCACGTTCCTTCGGCGCCGGGGCACGTGTTAAGACCGCAGGTGTCGACCTCAAGGGCGGGAAGTCCCTCTGGGACTGGGAAGGGGCTTTGGAGGTCCCCTTCTTCCCGGCTGCAGGTCTCGACCCTGCGGGGACGCTGACCGACGCTGACGCCGCCGTCGCATAGGACCGCTGGCCCGACGTGGGCATTGGGTCTCTAGCAGCGGACGCATGGTTGTCCGCTGCGAGTGGTGGACGACGACGCGGTTCTGGAGGCAGTCTTGCCTCCAGGCTCCCCAGCCGCACGTTGATCATTGTCCCAACGGACGACATGACCTGGCGCAGCTGCGCGTCGGTCAGCAGGGAGCGCTGCTCCTCTGCTTGCCGCGGAACGGCGTTCGGCTGCCGTATGGTCTCTCTGAGTTGGCTGAGCTCAGCACGGAGCTCAGCCATCTCCTCTGCCAGGCGGTCGTTTGCCGCCCGCAACCGCCTCGTCTCGTCGGAGGTGGTGCGCTCCGCGAGCGTTTGCACCACCTCCTGGAGGTGAGAGGCCGCCTTCTTGAGGGCATTAACAAAAGTGCCCTTCAAATTCTGACTTTTTGTGGCCACCGTGATTATGGCGGCCACAGAGTCTGCGGCGGACTGGACGAGGTCTACCTCTGAGCTTGAGGTCCGGGTCTCGTCCAGGAGCTGCGCAACAAATTGCTCAGCTGCGCGCTCCCCCTCTTGTCGGGTGCGGGCGACCGATTCCCGCCTATGGAACGGGGACGGGGTTGCCGATCTCGACCTATGCGCCGGCGGCGAACCGGGGGCAGGCACCTTGGTCGCTGGTGCGCTGCGCTCCGCTTCTGGCGATCTGCTCCTGCTGCGCTTTCGGGTCCTAGAGACCCGCCCGCTGGGGTCACGGGAGTCCAGGTCCTCGGACTCCGACTCGACGCCAAGGCTTACGGAGCTCCTCCGGCTTCCATCAGGCGTTGACGTTGTGGGCGTGCATGCCCCTATTCCTCCGCCATCGCTGGCGCGAGGTCGTAAAGGGCGCTTAAAGCGACCTTTGGAGTCGCGCATTGGGACTCCTTGCTCCTCCGCCTTCTTCTCCTTCTCATCAATATTTTGAGTGTTTAAAAATTTTTCCATGTTATTCCCACGATTAGAGACGATCTAAAGTCGACCCCCGGGTGACGCTCATTCCGGGGGAAGGCCTACATACTGCTGGGGGACGGCAGGTACCCAGAGGTTTTTACAACTTCGCTGTTGGGTGGTCTGAGTTTTCCTTCTCGCGGGCCGGCCAACTAAGGCAAGCCCCTCGGTCCCGTTGAGCCGCTAGACGTGATCAACGACACTCAACGGGGTAACGATGTGTAGACGGAGGCAGGGTTAGGTTTCCCCTCCCCTATGTGCCCCCGCCTAATGCCAGGGCTATAGGCAGCCCTCAGCCCTACGCACAACCCGCCCCCGGCCTTACGGCCCCCACTGGTGATTTTTTAGAGAGGTTTTCTTCCTCTATCCCCCCCCGTCTCAAATCCACGTGTCCTCTGCTAATCAGAGGAACACGTGGAGAGACCCCCAAACGCGGCCCTCGCGGGCCGATATCCCCGAGACAAGTTGCCTCGGGTTCCCTACGCGCGTGCCAGAGTATTAGCCACGAGTAATAATGCCCCCGAAAGGACATTATTACCCGAGTTGCCCGGGGTGCACCGGCCCAACGTATGCTGTTCCATCCCACGAGAAGTGTAGAAGGGACCAGCAGCCGTCAGGCACACTGGGAGGTTCTCTGGCCACACACCCCAACCTAACCTAACCTAACCTAACCTAACCTAACCTAACCTAACCTAACCTAACCTAACCTAACCTAACCTAACCTAACCTAACCTAACCTAACCTAACCTAACCTAACCTAACCTAACCTAACCTAACCTAACCTAACCTAACCTAACCTAACCTAACCTAACCTAACCTAACCTAACCTAACCTAACCTAACCTAACCTAACCTAACCTAACCTAACCTAACCTAACCTAACCTAACCTAACCTAACCTAACCTAACCTAACCTAACCTAACCTAACCTAACCCAGTTCTGCGCCTCCCCCCGCAGCGCAAGCAGCTAAAAATATTAGCTCCGTGTTTTAAAAATTCGTAGAAGTGGCAAAAGTTATCTAATCGGGTCGTGCGATATACCAAACTGCGCGTAACAACGTCGCGCACACCGTCGCACTGGAGTACACATCCGTACGGTACAGTGAAAAAGTGTAAAGTGGATAAAGTGAAAACCACGTGTTTCTAACCTGAAAATTCAATGTAAAAAACCACATAAACGGATATAACTTTGTGAAGTGATCGAGGACCCACAGTTTTTCTTAGCGAAAAGTGTTGGCAAAAACCGGCTTCTTCATCGAAGGGGTAAAGAAAAATTTTCCGTCTGGGAAATTAGCCAGAAAATAAGAAAAACCAAAAACCACGTGGCCACGCGGTCTTATTTCCTGACGTCACAGCACCACCAAATTTCGCCAGCTGCTGGACCCTCTTTAGGTCAACCTGTGAGCGCCTTCAGAAAAATTTTTCAGCCTTGCATTTGGAAGTTATTGAGGACCGAACTTCTGAACTTCAACTAGCTGTAGCTGGAAAACTTCAGGCAAGACCCCCTGTTTTTCTGGTGGATCCTGCTGCGCGCTAAGGAGTGGAAGGGATTAGCAGTAAGCGTAGATTTTTAAGTTTATTTTTGCCTATTTTAGAAGCATTTTTACAAAAAACTTAGTTTTTGCAAAATTTTGTTAAAGAAACTTTTAAATTTTTTGTATTTAGATATCCTATCTGAAAGAAAGTAAATTTACACGAATTTATATATTTTTAAAATTTTTTTATGTTAAGTTATTACAAAGTTATTAAATTTTTTGTTATTTTTCGAAATTAAATTGAAATTAATAGACAAAATTAAAATCTGATGCCGAGATATTGTCCAATAAGCTTATGACAGCTAGCTTGAACCCAAACTTGCGCCTAATAGCCCTAAAATTGTAAAAGTTAGTCTTTTTCGGCCATTTTGATATTTTTGGTATCTTATTAAAATTGTTAATATCTTTGGATATATTAGGCGCAGGAGAACCGGGTTTCCACGGACATACGTGAAATTGTCTGTAAAATTACATGACATTGATTTCAGGAGTTTTTCAGGCCTGAAAATTTTCAGCCCTGAAACCTTTTATTCCCGATAGGGTGAGTCGAGCTGAGTACGGCATTTGAAGCCGCGGCTCTCTCCGACGTCCGGGTGCGGAGTTACGGCTATCCAAATTTGTCGTTTGACAGTTGGGCGGCCATCTTGGAAAAGTTTGGCCCCACGTAACTCCTCACGCGGGGGTCGCACCACGCTGCGATTTTCACAACTGTGATCGGGGAGATAAACACTATCCGGCGGACCGGTTTTCAGGCTTTTTGGAGCTGAGAATTTTCAGGCTCCTGAAAATCACCTTGCGGGGTAGATTGAGTTGGGAAGAGTCCAGCGGGTCCAAACACGGATTTTCTGCGACCACTGTGGGGGAAGTTATACCGTTCTGAAAATTGGATTTGACAGTTCTCGAGCTGTCAGACCAAAGTTCGGGCTCGGATAGCTTTCGAACCGGAGGTCGTAGAAGACTCGGGTTTTCGCTGGAGACAAAGGCGGGCTCCTCCCTGCTTATCTAGAAACTTTTCAGGAAGTTTCGGGGACTGAAAAATTTTCAGTACAAAGACTATTTCAGGGGATAGAGCTCGTCGAGCCCAGCCAGGCAAGTCCAAGCACGGTGGTGTTCGAACCAGTGGTTGCGTAGATAACCACGAATACCCGAGACTGGTAACGGTCTCCGACTGGAAACCAGTTTTTTCGGACCGTGATATCTTCGGGACCCCTTGGGCTAGGTTAGCCGTGTTTGGGTTTTCCAGAAAGGGCTTGGGGAGATCTATCTCCTGGTGCATACAGATCGACTCTACAATAAAGTAAAAGTTATATTATATACGGTCCCCGAAAATTCCCTGACTACAGACACTAGTCTGAAACCTTAGATATATAAGATTGACAGAGCAGTGCTCTACTAAATTATTTATTGTAAGAAACTGTGTTTATAGAGGGATATTTTCTCGCAGAAGGATATAAAATTGACTATATAGCAATACATACTTACGTTGACATTACTTACCTTGTCGTGAGGAACGCCTGTTGACCTTCGGCTGTGTACGTGACGGCACCTGAAACACACATAGAGCATATTAGTGACAAGATTCATTAGAATCCTATCTTATTGTTATATTTTATTTAGTTTTACACACACTTAGACTTAGTATATACACTATACACAAATATACACAGACCTGGGTATCCCTTTACAATACCCATTTACGTACACACTGACGACTGACTAGTACAAGCAAGAACATAACAAAAATGATTGGCATAAGGACACCCATCAAGAAACCGGCGAACCAGCCGAACAAAAGCCCACAGGACCCAAGGGATGAGGCAGGAACCTCCGCCCCAAGCGTCCGGAAGAGCGTGGGTGAATGGGAGGCAGGGAAAGCTGACAGTAAGCCATCCTCACCAAAACAAACAAGCAAGGTGCCTGCTGCACCTAAACAAACATCAATGCTCTCTCAAGAACGTAGGGAAACAAACAGAAGGGCTTCCGTGGAGACCGCAGTAACGTCCCATAAGTCACAGTCGTCGTACGTTAGTAGGACAGCCGAGGCTAGGGCTTGCCTAAATAAGGCAAAACTACACCTCGGCAACTCCAGAAACCTAAAAACCGATATAAAAATAGAAGTGACACAGGCCATAGAGCGGTTATACCAATTGGTGAAGGAGCTGGAGCAGGGGAAAGAACGCCCCTCCGTATTGAAGACAGTCCCGGAGGTAAGAGCGATAAGAACGGAGAAGCTGACCGAAAATAGTATCAGTGGAGCAGAGGCAGACTCTCTAAAAAAGCTGCTAGAAGAACATAGCAGGAATCTCAGAGAGAACACTGAAAAGATGGACAAGCTGAAAGAGGCACTACAGACTAGCCAAAACCATATGGAGAAGCTCTCTTATGCTACTGTAGCGGCAAGTCAGCCTGTAAAACAATCAACCAAAGAAACGGCACTCCACTCGATCATCGTCACGTCAAAAAATGAAACCGAGACCGGGGAAGAGGTAATAGACCACATTAGGAAAGCGGTGAACGCGAAAGAAGGGTGGATCACCGTCGACCGAGTCCGGAAGGCCAAGGACCGGAAGGTGGTGCTAGGGTGTCGAACGGAACAAGGAAGAGATAAGTTAAAGGAAAAGCTGGCAAGTGTGGGGGAACTATTGAAGGTAGAAGATGTGAAGAACAAGGACCCACTTGTGGTACTGAAAGACGTCTTAACATATAACACCGATGAAGACATCCTTAAGGCCCTTAAGAATCAAAACAGAGACCTGTTTGAAGGGCTTAAGGAAGAAGAAGACCGAGTGGAGGTGCTTTTTAAGAAAAAGACCAAAAACCCCCACACACATCATGTCGTTCTCAGAGTGTCCCCAAAGTTGTGGAACCGACTACAAGGGCGGCAAGCCGTCCACATCGACTTGCAACGCATTAGAGTAGCAGACCAGACTCCACTAGTCCAGTGCTCCCTGTGTCTTGGGTTTGGGCACGGTCGGCGGCTTTGCAAGGAGCTAGTGGAGAAATGTAGTCATTGTGGTGGCCCCCACATGAAAACGCAGTGCGCCGAATGGATGGCAGGAGCACCCCCATCGTGCTGTAACTGCACGTCGGCAAAGCTGGAGCATGCCGAGCATAACGCGTTCAGCGACGTATGCCCAGTGAAGAAGAGATGGGAGGTTATAGCAAGAGCCAGAGTGGCGTACTGCTGAAGTTGAGAACGGCAACAGGGCAGGCACCCCAACCAGAGGATATTCAGTAGCCCAAGCCAACTTACAAAGGAAGGAACTGGCGACCACCGAACTCTTTTTAGAGGCCAGTGAGCGAGCGATCGCATGGGCACTGGTTCAGGAGCCGTATGTGGGGGGGGCTAGAAGTATGAGAAGCTACCGTGGTGCGAGAGTCTACCAGTGCGAGGTCGAAGGAAGCGGGAGGGTTAAGGCAGCAATAGTTGTCTTCGATGATGACTTGGATGTCATTCCCTACCCAGAACTCACTACAAACAACATCGTGGTGGTGGGTATCCGGACCAATGCCTGGGAAATCGCCGTAGTCTCGTACTACTTTGAGCCAGACCAACCCATAGGGCCCTACCTGGATCAGTTGACCAAAATCTCGTTGGTTTTGGGCACCGGAAAACTGCTACTAGGAGGAGATGCCAACGCAAAGAGTACCTGGTGGGGAAGCACCGTAGAAGACCACAGGGGAGAAGATATGTCCGGAACCCTGGAAGAGTTGGAGCTTCAGGTACTGAATACGGGAGATACGCCTACCTTCGACACCGTAAGAGGCGGCGTCGAGTACAAGAGCCATGTAGATGTCACGGCCTGCTCACTGGCCTTATTCGACCTGACAGACGGGTGGCGAGTCGACAAAGGGTTAACTAGCTCGGACCACAATACCATCTTGCTGAACATAAAACTTAAAAAGGACAAAGGGGCAAGCATAACCAGAACCACACGAAAATATAATACCAGAAAAGCAAACTGGGACACATTTACCGATAAAATAGGAGAACTAAAATCTGAGAACAACTTAAGTCTAAATAAAATTTGCTCGATAAATAACAAACAAGAATTAGAAACAGTAGTAACACTTTATCAAAAAACTATTGAAAAAGCGTGTGATGCTGCCATCCCTAAAGTAAAAAGCAGGGTACAACTTACCATCCCATGGTGGACCGATGCACTAGCCGAGCTGAAAAAGGACGTCACTCGGAAGAAAAACCGCATCCGTAACGCCGCACCGGTCCGTAGAGCAAAAGTCGTTGACGAGTACCTGAAAGCGAAGGAAGAATACGAGTGCCAAGCCAAGAAAGCCCAAATTGCCAGCTGGAAGGACTTCTGCCAGCAACAAGACAGAGAAGGAATGTGGGAGGGTATCCATAGAGTGATCCGTAGGACCGCGAGAAGACAGGAAGACCTTACCCTGAGTAGCGATGGTGCATTCCTAAACCCAAAGGAATCAGCAGCCTTACTCGCCGACACGTTCTATCCGAAAGATACAGCTGAAGAGGACAACGCAGACCACAGGCTCATCAGAGAAGCGGCCAGCCGAGTAAACGAGTGGCGGCATGATGAATATCATGACCCACCATTTACGTCGCTGGAACTAAAGACAGCCGTGGGAGGTTTTAATCCGAAGAAAGCTCCCGGATTAGACGGATTTACGTCGGACATATGCAGTCAAGCTATCTGTCAGGACCTGGACGCTTTCCTTGCCCTGTACAATAAATGCCTAGAGCTGGCACATTTCCCGGACATCTGGAAGGAGGCAACGGTGGTAGTCCTCCGCAAACCGGGCAAGGAAAATTACACGAGCCCCAAGTCTTATAGACCGATAGGACTCTTGCCGGTCTTGGGGAAGGTCCTGGAGAGGATGATAGTAGCAAGAATTAAATGGCAGCTTGTGCCGCGGTTTAGTACTCGCCAGTTTGGATTTATGCCCCAGAAGAGCACCGAGGACGCCCTCTATACTCTAATAAAACACGTACAGGACAAGTTGCGGCTGAAGAAGCTAATTGTCCTGGTGTCATTGGATATAGAAGGGGCTTTCGACAGCGCATGGTGGCCAGCTATCAAAGTCAGACTGGCTGAGGAAAGGTGCCCGGTGAACACCAGGAGGCTACTTGATAGCTATCTCGACTGCCGGAAAGTGAGAGTGAGGTATGCTGGGGAGGAATGCACGAGAGAGACGAACAAGGGCTGTGTCCAGGGTTCAATCGGTGGTCCTATTCTATGGAACCTGTTACTGGATCCGCTTCTACACGATTTGGAGAGGAGAGGGAACTTTGTTCAGGCGTTTGCAGACGATATCGTGTTGGTCGTGGATGGCGATACCGCGAGTGAAGTGTCCAGAGTCGCCAATGCAGCACTAGATCACGTTCAGAATTGGGGTGTCAAAAATAAACTTAAGTTTGCTCCGCATAAGACCTGCGCGATGTTGGTTACCAACAAACTCAAGCATGACACACCAATCCTGAGCATGGCTGGGGTTGAGATCGCTATGGTCCGAAATATGAAACTGCTAGGCTTAACCATTGACGACAGACTGACTTTCAATGAACACGTCAAAATCATTTGTAAAAAGGCCGCTGAAATATACAAGCAACTCTCACGAGCGGCAAAGGTCAGTTGGGGACTTCACAGAGAAGTCATACACACAATTTACACTGCAACCGTAGAGCCGATAATCATGTACGCAGCTGCAGCCTGGGCCCCAGCTACGAAAAAGCTGGGCATACGGAGGAAGCTAGGATCCGTCCAAAGAGGATTCGTCCAGAAGCTCTGCAAATCTTATCGTACAGTCTCTCTAAACTCGGCACTGGTACTGGCTGGGATACTACCTCTAGATCTGCGCATACAAGAGGCAGCCGCCATGTATGAGGCAAGGAGAGGGTCGTCCCAGTTCGTGCCAGGAGACAGAGAGATCGAAAGTGTGGCGGGGTTTGCGGAGATTCCTCACCCTGCCAAGCGAAGGGCTTTGGAGTTTGTGTGCCTGGCAGACCAACAGCTTGTGGACAGTAATAATGTGCAGACAGTGCGAATCTTCACTGACGGCAGCAAGATTGAGGGGAAGGTCGGAGCCGCATTATCTATTTGGGATAATGAAGGTGAAGTCCGGAACCTCAAGCTTAGCCTCGCCGCGTACTGCACAGTCTACCAGGCGGAACTACTGGCCATTTGCAAGGCAACGGACGAAGTCCTCAGGTGCAATGAGTCGAGCTACGGCCTGTACAGCGACTCAATGTCAGCATTGCAGTCGCTGGCAGGTGGTGGCTCGCTCCATCCCCTGGTACTGCGAGCACGAGCCAACCTGGCGCTGGCTTTGGAACAGAGCAAAGCTGTGTCTCTGTTCTGGATCAAAGCCCACGCGGGCCTGCCGGGGAATGAGCGCGCGGACGAGTTGGCGAAGGAGGCGGCATTGACGTCACGGAGGAAGCCGGACTACGACTTGTGTCCGATTTCATTCATCAGAAGACAGATCCGCATGGGATCGCTTGATGAATGGAATCGGAGATATATGTCGGGCGAGACTGCCTCAGTGACGAAAATGTTTCTTCCAGACGCCGTAGCAGCCTACCGTATTGTACGAAAGGTTCAGCCGACAGGCGTGCTGACGCAAGTGTTAACAGGGCACGGTGGGTTCTCAGAATACTTGAATCGTTTCAAGTGTAAGGAGAGCCCATCGTGCATCTGTGACCCTGAGGTCCGCGAAACCATCCCGCACCTAATCCTGCACTGTCCCGTTTACTCCTCAAAACGACTAGACCTAGAGCAGGAACTAAAAGAACACCTAACCGTAGAGAGTATTGCGCAAATTATGATAGGAAAAAGTAGGAATAGGCTTCTGGCATTTTGTGAGAACATAGCCCAATGTGTAATTAATAGAAATAAAACAGGATGAAACTATTATGTTTCATTTATATTGTGTTAGAATATAAAATGTAAGCATAAGAAAGTAGTATATAAATTGTGTAATAGTAAGTAAAAAACCTAATGTAAGAAAGATAATGTAATACATAGTAAATAGTTAACATTAAGTAGTAATAAGTTGATATTAGGTTAAGAAAGCTAGGTAAAATAAGAACAAAAGAACCGTCTTCCCTTATTTCCCTTGAAAATAAAACAGTAAATAAAATATAAGTAGTAGATAGCATAGTGTAAAAAAGTGGGAGTCCCACCCACAAGAATAAATGGAGAAGGATATGAGAAAGACAAAGTATGCGGCATGAAAGTACGAGAGGCATTTAGAGCGAGAACTGGTATGGAAGAGAGTAGATAAAACATAGGCGCCAATAATGTTGGCGGATTAGTCAGGAAAAAAAAAAAAAAAAAAAAAAAAAAAAAAAAAAAAAAAAAAAAAAAAAAACCTAACCTAACCTAACCTAACCTAACCTAACCTTTTTTTTTTTTTTTTTTTTTTTTTTTTATCGTGGGGGAATGCTTGATGCATACCCCTCCGCGGGGGCGGGCGGAGGGGTTATGTCGGACTCGCCGGGGTAAAAGAAAGATGTTAAGAAGAAAATGTACCTCCCGGAATACCGACTAAACCTACCACGGTGTTCCTCGACAAAACCACTATCGACGGGGCCGCGCGAATCACTTTCGCATGCGGTCGCGACCCCGCCGAGGTTTCGGCCCGCCGTATGAAACGGCAGGCCACTACACGAAAGACCTACCCAAAGTCACTTCTACACTCCCTACTGTCCCCCCTAGAGGGGAGACGGACTCGACATAGAGGCGCGCGTGGGAACACGCACGCCGCCTCTCGGACCTGGTGCTGAACGGATGGCGGGCAGGCCCACAAAGCCCGCCACCCCCAGGTCAAACCTCAGGGTGGCTGGAGGTCGTCTCGCGCCCTCCGGCGCCCGGCTCTGCGGTTGGGGAGAGGGTTCAAACGCTCCCTCTCCCGCTCCGCCGCCTCCTTGATGGAAATGACTTCCTCACAAAAGGAGGCGACGGCGTTCCACGACCTCTCGCTCCGGACCATAGACTGAACTACAGCCGGAAGCGAGAGGGCAACCAATCCGACTGCCGCGATCAATTCACGGCGCTGCGATGCCCAGGCGGGGCAAACCGCCAAAGTGTGCAGCGCCGTGTCCTCAACTACGTCGCGGCAGTCGCCGCAGTGGTGACAACCGGGCGTCTCTTGCCGGCGTATACGACACAGGAACTGGCCAAAACAACCGTGGCCAGTCATTACCTGTGTCAGCCGGAAGGTGAGGGCGCCATGGCGCCTCTCCAGCCACTCCTCAAACACGGGACTTACCGCCACGATCGTGGCGTGCCCGGCACTGGGGTGCACAAGTCGTTCCTTCCAATTCGCCACTAGGACCTGGCGGAGCTCGGACCTCGCCGCCGCGAGAGCGGGAAGAGCCGGTCCTTCGCCCCGAGCTAGCGCCTCCCGGCGCCAACGATAGAGCGACGCCAGGAGCGCCGCTTCCAGGTCCCATGGCATCGATCCGGCGAGGAGGCTCGCAGCCTCGAACGAGATCGTGCGGTAACCTCTTATCAACCTGACGGCCATGGCGCGCTGTGGTGCACGAAGCGCCGAAATGTTTCGGGCCGTCAGGTTGTCTGCCCAAACTGGGGCCCCATATAGGGCCATGGACCGCACGACCCCCTCGTAGAGCCTCCGGCAGGAGGTGTTTGGCCCCCCGAGGTTGGGCAGCAGACGCGAAAGCGCGCCTGCAGCGCCCCGAAGAATGGGGACCAAACGACGAAAATGGGCTGTAAAGTCCCACCGGCTGTCGAGCAAAAGACCCAAATATTTCAGGGTCGGCTCGACGCCGATGCGGACCCCTCCTACCATGATATGGGCCCCTGGAGGTGGCCGGTTCCGAGGGCCGTGAAAACAAACGGCCTCGGACTTCGACAGGGCCACCTCGAGGCCCAACCGCCGGATACGACCAACGACTTGTGCGACCCCAGCGGTCGCCAGTATGGCCGCCGCCCGGTGCGACTTACCCCTCGCCGTGACAAGCGTGTCGTCGGCGTAACAAATGACGCCGACGCCACGGAGGAGCGCACCTCGCAGCACCCAGTCGTAACCGATGTTCCACAGGAGCGGACCCAGAACCGATCCCTGTGGAACACCGCACGACATCTCTCGCCGACTCCAACCGTCGTGACCCGGGTAGACTACTACCCTCTCCGATAGATATGCCCCGACTATGCGGCGGAGGTAGGTCGGCACTCGATGGAAAATGAGTGCCGCCCTGATACAACTCCAGGGCAAGGTGTTGAAAGCATTCGCGATGTCAAGAGACACCGCGAAGACGACCTCGCCCCGGGACACCGCATCCTCCGCCAGGCTCCTCACTTGCAGAACTGCATCAAATGTAGAGCGCCCGCGACGGAAACCATACTGGTTGTCCGCCAGATCCGGACCCACAGAAGAAAGACGCTGGACGAGGCGCTCCGCGATAACAAACTCAAACAGTTTAGCCACCTCGTCCAGCAACACAATGGGCCGGTAGGCGGACGGACTGTCCGCCGGGCGCCCTTCCTTCCTGATCAGGACCAGTTTCCCCACCTTCCACTGGCGCGGAAACTGGCCCTGCTGCAAACACTCGGTGAGGAGCCCCTTAAGTCGGGGCGCGAGCTCTTCGAGGACCAGGGCCAATGCACGACCTGGAATGCCGTCGGGCCCTGGGGCGGTGTTTTTCGAGCAAAGTCTCGACACCGCCGCTCGCAACTCTACTTGGGTCACTTCGGGAACCACGTCGTCGTCAAAGTCCGCGCTGGACGCCATAGAAGGCAGAACCATCGGCGGAGGAGTGTGCTCCGCCCTTGAAGGGAACAGAGCGGTCACCACCTCCTCAACCAGCTGTGGCCGGAGACTCTGGGACAAAGGGGGCGCCCAGGGGCGAAGTTTGCCCCTGACCATCAGATATGGACGCCCCCAGGGATTACCGTCCAGAGTCCCCAGCAGCTCCTGGCGGGCCTCGTCCTTGGCCCGCTTGATGGATATTTTGAGGAGCTTCCTGGCCGCTCTGTAGACCTCGTACAGTTCCGCCTCCCTGGCGTCAAAATCGGGAGGGCGGCGACGCCTCCTACGAAGCCGGATGTACTGGCGCCGGGCCACCACGCAAGAATGGCGTAGATGACCAATGTGGTCCGACCACCAGTACACCCGACGCCTACTTGGGATATTTCCAGGCACTCTAGGCATCGCCGCATCACAAATTTGAGTGATGGCCTCCCGGAACCACTCGGCCTCCATCTCGACATTGTCAGGCCTGGCCGGTGCTGGCACCCAGGCCTGAACGATGGAGGCTTCCAGGAGGATCTCCCGATTCAGCTTTTTCAAAGCCCAACGCGGACCGCCCCCAATCGGGGCCCTTGGGGCTGGGGGGTCGGAGGTCTGGGCGGAGACGTCGAACCGTATATACCGGTGGTCCGACAATGTCTCCACCTCCTCGACGACACGCCAGCCTTGGACACGGCGTGCTAGCGCGGGGCTGGCAAAAGAGACGTCAATGACTGATCCGCCCCGCTGACGCACGCACGTGTGCACTGACCCACGATTGAGGACTAGCAGGCCGTTTTCTACGGCCCACTCCTCGAGCAATTCACCCCTCGCGTCCGTGGTCGCGGAACCCCAAGCCGAGGATTTGGCATTGAGGTCCCCGACGACGAGCACGGGCCGAGGGTGGCTTCGAGCGACGACGACGTTCAGTTCGAGGAGATACTCCTCGAAGTCGGCGAGAGGTCGGTTGGGTGAGAAGTAGCCGCCCACCACAACCGCTTCTCCTACGAGTGCTGCGACGCAGCCCCGTCCCCGGACGATGTTCTCGAAGGACGGGGTGCCGGCGGCGGCCGGCGAAATTAACGCCACCGAGCCATCGAGGTCCCCTACCCAGTCAGCCCTGGGAGGGACGAAATAGGGCTCGGCTACTACGGCGATATGAATCGACCACTGCGCCATGCTCTGGAGGAGAAGATCCTGAGCCCTGGCGCAGTGGTTTAAATTACACTGCAGGAGGCGGAGGCGTGGAGCCATTACGTCTCCATACTGACCTCCACCCCCCTGACAGCGGGAGCGGCGACCCTAGCTGTTGCCGACGACGAGGCAGGCGGCCTAGGGGCCAGTTTTTTCTGGGTGGCGGCGCACTCCTTGCCACCCGCCCGGTGCTTCTCTGGTTTGCCCGCCGCCGCACACAAAATACAGTGCGGCGTGGCCTCACAAGTTGCGGCCATGTGACCAGGCTGACCGCAGCGGAAGCAGCGACCAGTGCAGTCAGCCTGCGAAGGGCACCTGACGCCTACATGGCCGCTCGAAAGGCAGCGATAGCACCGGGCGGGCCTGGGGTCCAAGGCCTTGACCTGCGCCGACACCCAACCCACTAACATGCGACGTCCATCGGCCAGCTTCTTAGCGGCGGCCACGGGACAGCTGATAATGGCCGTCCCCATTCCGGCGCGGCCCTGCTTTATATCGCCACACTTTATTTGTTCCGCAGGGCACCCTCCAGTCTTGGCGACGGCAGCGACGACCTCTTCCTTATCAACCGAGTCATCCAGGCCCGTGATGCGCAAATCAATGCTTTTTTGCGGCCTGGAGACGCGGACCTCTTCCGATTTCAAAACCTGGCGGAGACTTTCCGCCAGGCGGTCCGCTTGGTCGCCGCTAGCGACTCCCGGCACTTCTATTAGGCGGGCGCCGGTCTGGGTAGTCCGGCACCGCAAGCCTGCTGTTATTCCCAGTTTACCGGGGTCGATCGCCGTCCGCGCCTTCTTAAGGAGCTCCGCATATGTTGTCCCTCGCTCGATGGCAGCCGGCTGCAGCGTGAGGACTACTGCAGTGGAGCGAGGGGCCTGGAGCTTCCTTGCCGCCTTTTTAGCCGCTGCTTTCGCTTTCTTCGCCGCCTTCTTTCTCTTTTTGGCTGCCTCCTTCTTCTTGCCGACAACTTCCCAGTTGTCGGCTTCGCGAGCAGTGGCAGCTGGTTGTTCCCTGGGAGCTGCAGGGCGCTCCTTTGGAGCTGCACGCTTCACCTGCTGACTTTTCCTCTGCGTTTGCTTGGCAGGAGCGCTTATAACGGCCGCTGAAGTAGCTTCTGAGGGCCGCGAGGACCTTACTTTAGCCGCAAATGTTGGCGGCGCAGGCATGGGGGGAGAAGGATGGGGAGGCTCCCTGCCTCTGTCCGCAGCCAGCGGAGGGCGCAGCAGCCGGCCCTCCATAACAGAGAGTTTGGAGCGAAACTCGGCAAGCTCCCGCCGGACCAGCGCAACCAGCTCCGATTCTTTCTTGCTGGTGTCATGGTCTTGCCGCTTCTCAATATCCTCTTGGCGCCTCTTGAGCTCGGATATTTCCCTTGCCAAACGAGCATTCTCTGTCTGGAGCTTTTCTACCTCCTCATCTGTCGTGCGGCTGAAGACAGCCTCCGCAATGTCACTAATGGCCGCAATTGATTCTTTTAGGGTCTTTTGGCATGTGCCTTTAAGACCCTTGGACTTTTTGGAGACCAGGCGGATTGCCTCCAAGGCGTCACTAAGGCGTGTCTTCAGTTGGGACACTGGCAGGTCCTCGGCATCTAGCTCCACTATCGGTTGCTTCCTTGCGGAAGCAACTCGCTGGGCTGCCGCAGCAATTATGCTGTCCTCCTCGGACATGCGCTCCTCGTCGTCGGCCTTCCGCAGTGCGGCGGCAAGTTCGGCCTTGGCCTGGCCCAAACCCACGTATCTACCGTGGGTGGGCGGACGACCGCGTCCACGCCTTGCCGTTGCCACTTTTGGTGCCGGAACTGCGTCCTCGCTCGAGCCGTCCGACTCCGATGGCTGCGAAGACCGCGACCGTTTGCGCAGAACTCTCTCCGGGGTCGCTTCCGAAGAGACGACTTCAACTTCGTGCTCCGACGGCACGTAGTCCTCATCCTCTTCAGAGCGCGCAGAACTGGACGTGCGCGACTCTCTCAACGTCTTTTTTTTTAAAATTGGTTTGATTGCTGGTTCCATACTGAATCCCACGAGTATGGGAGAAATAAACGTCGACCCGGGCAGAGATCCCGATACCCGGGCAAGCCTAATACAACAGGGGGACGGCAGGTACCCTGAGGGGGCCGCACTAGTGACTGAACTACCCATCAGCCATGCATCTCCTCGCCGTGCGGCAGCAACTTGAGATTCGGGGTGGTTTTTATAGAGGGCCACTCCCTCGCAGTCCGGGCGGTGAAGCCAAGACCCTCGGTCCCGTCAGCAGCCGCGAGACGTGATCCACGACACTGCACACTACGGGGTTACGATATGCTCTAGACGGTGACAACGGGGACAAAAGTCAAAAGAAAGGGGAGGGGGAGCAAAACAAAAGGGAGGGGAAAAAAAAGTGGACTCAGAACCACAAAGGGGGGGGGGGACAAAACAAAGGGGCAAAGAAAAGGGGGAGAATCGTCAGAATGACGAAAAGGGACCCCGTTGTCTGTTCAGCGGCAGGGTGAGTGCACGCCGAACCCGTCAAAGCGGCTCTCCCATGTCCACTCTAAAACAGAGCGGTACTGGGAGAGCCGGGCCCAAAGAGAGGGCCTCCGGCTTGGGGATGGGACAAACGTCCATCCCCCCGCCACCGGTGCCGAACGCGACGGCACAAGGCACCGGTTGTCAGAATATTAGCCGCCAGCAATAATGAAGAGCATTATTGCCAACGTTGCCCAGGGTGTACCACGAGGAGGTTTTCTGACAAACACCCTAACCTAACCTAACCTTTTTTTTTTTTTTTTTTTTTTTTTTTTTTTTTTTTTTTTTTTTTTTTTTTTTTTTTTTTTTTTAACGTGGGGGAATGCTTGATGCATACCCCTCCGCGGGGGCGGGCGGAGGGGTTATGTCGGACTCGCCGGGGTAAAAGAAAGATGTTAAGAAGAAAATGTACCTCCCGGAATACCGACTAAACCTACCACGGTGTTCCTCGACAAAACCACTATCGACGGGGCCGCGCGAATCACTTTCGCATGCGGTCGCGACCCCGCCGAGGTTTCGGCCCGCCGTATGAAACGGCAGGCCACTACACAAAAGACCTACCCAAAGGCACTCCTACAAATTATCCCTACTGTCTCCCCTAGAGGGGAGACGGACTCGAAACAACAGAGGCGCGCGTGGGAACACGCACGCCGCCTCTCGGACCTGGTGCTGAACGGATGGCGGGCAGGCCCACAAAGCCCGCCACCCCCAGGTCAAACCTCAGGGTGGCTGGAGGTCGTCTCGCGCCCTCCGGCGCCCGGCTCTGCGGTTGGGGAGAGGGTTCAAACGCTCCCTCTCCCGCTCCGCCGCCTCCTTGATGGAAATGACTTCCTCACAGAAGGAGGCGACGGCGTTCCACGACCTCTCACTCCGGACCATAGACTGAACTACGGCCGGGAGCGAGAGGGCAACCAATCCGACTGCCGCGATCAATTCACGGCGCTGCGATGCCCAGGCGGGGCAAACCGCCAAAGTGTGCAGCGCCGTGTCCTCAACAACGTCGCGGCAGTCGCCGCAGTGGTGACAACCGGGCGTCTCTTGCCGGCGTATGCGACACAGGAACTGGCCAAAACAACCGTGGCCAGTCATTACCTGTGTCAGCCGGAAGGTGAGGGCGCCATGGCGCCTCTCCAGCCACTCCTCAAACACGGGACTTACCGCCACGATCGTGGCGTGCCCGGCACTGGGGTGCACAAGTCGCTCCTTCCAATTGGCCATCAGGACCTGGCGGAGCTCGGACCTCGCCGCCGCGAGAGCGGGAAGAACCGGTCCTTCGCTCCGAGCTAGCGTCTCCCGGCGCCAACGATAAAGTGACGCCAGGAGCGCCGCTTCCAGGTCCCATGGCATCGATCCGGCGAGGAGGCTCGCAGCCTCGAACGAGATCGTGCGGTAACCTCGTATCAACCTGACGGCCATGGCGCGCTGTGGCGCACGAAGCGCCGAAATGTTACGGGCCGTCAGGTTGTCCGCCCAAACTGGGGCCCCATACAGGGCCATGGACCGCACGACCCCCTCGTAGAGCCTCCGGCAGGAGGTGTTTGGCCCCCCGAGGTTGGGCAGCAGGCGCGAGAGCGCGCCCGCAGCGCCCCGAAGAATGGGAGCCAAACGACGAAAATGGGCTGTAAAGTCCCACCGGCTGTCGAGCAAAAGACCCAGATATTTCAGGGTCGACTCGACGCCGATGCGGACCCCTCCTACCATAATATGGGCCCCTGGAGGTGGCCGGTTCCGAGGGCCGTGAAAACAAACGGCCTCGGATTTCGACAGGGCCACCTCGAGGCCCAACCGCCGGATACGACCAACGACTTGTGCGACCCCAGCGGTCGCCAGTATGGCCGCCGCCCGGTGCGACTTACCCCTCGCCATGACAAGCGTGTCGTCGGCGTAACAAATGACGCCGACGCCACGGAGGAGCGCACCTCGCAGCACCCAGTCGTAACCGATGTTCCACAGGAGCGGACCCAGAACCGATCCCTGTGGAACACCGCACGACATCTCTCGCCGACTCCAACCGTCGTGACCCGGGTAGACTACTACCCTCTCCGATAGATATGCCCCGACTATGCGGCGGAGGTAGGTCGGCACTCGATGGAAAATGAGTGCCGCCCTGATACAACTCCAGGGCAAGGTGTTAAAGGCATTCGCGATGTCAAGAGACACCGCGAAGACGACCTCGCCCCGGGACACCGCATCCTCCGCCAGGCTCCTCACACGCTGTACAGCGTCGATTGTGGAGCGCCCGCGGCGGAAACCATATTGGTTTTCCGCCAAATCCGGACCCACTGATGACAGACGCTGGACGAGGCGCTCCGCGATAATAAACTCGAACAGTTTAGCCACCTCGTCCAGCAACACAATGGGCCGGTAGGCGGACGGAGAGTCCGCCGGGCGCCCCTCCTTCCTGATCAGGACCAGTTTCCCCACCTTCCACTGGCGCGGAAACTGGCCCCGAACTAGACACTCACAGAGGAGCCCCCTGAGCCGGGGCGCGAGCTCCTCAAGGACCAGGGCCAATGCAAGACCTGGAATGCCGTCGGGCCCTGGGGCGGTGTTTTTCGAGCGAAGTCTCGACACCGCCGCTCGCAACTCTATTTGGGTCACTTCGGGAACCACGTCGTCGTCAAAGTCCGCGCTGGATGCCATGGAAGGCAGAACCATCGGCGGCGGAGTGTGCTCCGCCCGTGAGGGAAACAGAGCGGCCACCACCTCCTGTACCAACTGTGGCCGGAGACTCTGGGACAAGGGGGGCGCCCAGGGGCGAAGCTTGCCCCTGACCATAAGATATGGACGCCCCCAGGGATTACGGTCCAGAGTCCCCAGCAGCTCTTGGCGGGCCTCATCCTTGGCCCGCTTTATGGCTATCTTCAGGAGCCTCTTGGCCGCCCTGTAGGCCTCATACAGTTCCGCCTCCCTGGCGTCAAAATCGGGAGGGCGGCGACGCCTCCTACGAAGCCGGATGTACTGGCGTCGGGCCACCACGCATGAATGGCGTAACTGACCGATGTGGTCGGACCACCAGTACACCCGGCGCCTAGCTGGTAGATTTCGAGGCACTCTAGGCATCGCCGCATCACAAATTTGAGTGATGGCCTCCCGGAACCACTCGGCCTCCATCTCGATATTGTCAGGCCCGGCCGGTGCTGGCACCCAGGCCTGAACGATGGAGGCTTCCAGGAGGACCTCCCGATTTAGCTTCCTTAAAGCCCAACGCGGACCGCCCCCAATCGGGGCCCTTGGGGCTGGGGGGTCGGAGGTCTGGGCGGAGACGTCGAACCGTATATAACGATGGTCCGACAAGGTCTCCACCCCCTCGACGACGCGCCAGCCTTGGACACGGCGCGCTAGTGCGGGGCTAGCAAAAGACACATCTATGACAGAGCCGCCCCGCTGACGCACGCACGTGTGCACTGACCCACGATTGAGGACTAGCAGGCCGTTTTCTACGGCCCACTCCTCGAGCAATTCACCCCTCGCGTCCGTGGTCGCGGAACCCCAAGCCGTGGATTTGGCATTGAGGTCCCCGACGACGAGCACGGGCCGAGGGTGACTTTGAGCGACGACGACGTTCAGTTCGAGGAGATACTCCTCGAAGTCGGCGAGAGGTCGGTTGGGTGAGAAGTAACCGCCCACCACAACCGCTTCTCCTACGAGTGCTGCGACGCAGCCCCGTCCTCGGACGATGTTCTCGAAGGACGGGGTGCCGGCGGCGGCCGGCGAAATTAACGCCACCGAGCCATCAAGGTCCCCTACCCAGTCAGCCCTGGGAGGGACAAAATAGGGCTCGGCTATGACGGCGACATTTATTGACCACTGCGCCATGCTCTGGAGGAGAAGGTCCTGAGCCCTGGCGCAGTGGTTTAAATTTCCTTGGAGGAGACGGAGGCGTGGAGGCATTATGTCTCCATGCTGACCTCCGCCCCTCCAACCGCGGGGGCGGCAACCTTTGTTGCCGACGACGAGGCAGGCGACCTAGGGGCTAGTTTTTTCTGGGTGGCGGCGCACCCTTTGCCACCCGCCCGATGCTCCGCTGGTTTGCCCGCCGCCGTACACAAAATACAGTGCGGCGTGGCCTCACACGTAGCGGCCATGTGACCAGACTGACCGCAGCGGAAACAGCGGCCGGTGCAGTCAGCCTGTGAGGGGCACCTGACGCCCACATGGCCGCTGGATAGGCAGCGGTAGCATCGGGCGAGCCTGGGCTCCAACGCTTTAATTTGCGCCGACACCCACCCCACCAAAAGACGTCGGCCATCGACCAGCTTCTTGGCGGCAGCGACGGGACAGCTAATAATGGCTGTCCCCATTGCGGCGCGGCCCTGCTTAATTTCGCTACACTTGATCTGTTCCGCAGGGCACCCTCCGGTTTTGGCGACGGCAGCGACGACCTCTTCTTTTGTAACCGAATCATCCAGGCCCGTGATGCGCAAATCCGCGCACTTTTGGGGCCTGGAGACGCGGACCTCTTCTGCCTCTAAAACCTGGCGGAGACTTTCCGCCAGACGGTCCGCTTGGTCGCCGCTTGCGACTCCCGGCACTTCGATAAGGCGGGCACCGGTCCGGGTAGTCCGGCACCGCAAGCCCGCCGTAATTCCCAACTTGCCGGGGTCGATCGCCGTCCGCGCCTTTTTGAGGAGCTCCGCGTAAGTGGTCCCTCGCTCGATGGCAGCCGGCTGCAGTGTTAGGACAACTGCAGTTGAGCGAGGGGCCTGGAGCTTCCTCTCCGCCTTTTTGGCCGCCTGCCTGGCTTTCTTGGCCGCCTTCCTGTTCTTCTTGGCTGCTTCTTTCTTCTTTCCGACAACCTCCCAGTTGTCGGCTTTTTGTGTAGAAGCAGCTGGTTGTCCCACGGGAGCAGTGGGGCGCTCCTTGGGAACCACAGGTGCGTGCTTCGCCTGCATCCTTTTTCTGGCCTTCTTGCTTGCTGGAGCTGTGGTATCGGCTGCCGGAGTAGTTGCAGGAGGCCGCAGGGCTCTTGCTTTAGCCGCGTAAGACACAGGCGGCGCAGCCGTCGGGGGAGAAGGCGTGAGAGGCTCTCTCCGATCTGCTGCCAGAGGAGGGCGCAGCAGCCGGCCCTCCATAACTGAGAGCTTGGCTCGAAACTCGCCAAGCTCCTGTCGGACGAGAGCCACAAGGTCAGATTCGGCCCCGCTTGCGCCCCGGTCATGCCGCTTCTCGAGCTCCTCTTGTCGTTTCTTGAGCTCGGATATTTGCAAAGCCAAGCGAGCATTCTCAGATTGGAGTTTCTGAACCTCCTCGCTGGCTGTGCGGCTAAACACGGCCTCCGCGATGTCTCGAATAGCCTCTATGGACACCTTAAGGGTCCTCTGGCAGGTGCCCTTAAGTCCTTTCGACTTCTTCGAGACAAGGCGGATAGCGTCCAGGGCGTCACACAACCGGACCTTTAACTGGGACACCGGCAGGTCATCGGCATCCGGCTCCACCACCAGCTGCTTCCTTCCATCAGCGACACGCTGGGCTGCCGCAGCAATGACGCTGTCCTCCTCAGACGTGCGCTCCTCAGCTTCGGCCTTCCGCAACGCAGCTGCGAGTTCGGCCTTCGCCTGACCCAGACCCACGTACCTGCCGTGGGTGGGCGGGCGACCGCGTCCACGTCGGGCCGTCGGCACCTTCGCAGCCGATGCCGCATCCTCACTGGAGCCGTCTGACTGCTCAGATGGCTCCACAGACCGCGAACGTTTGCGCGTAGCCTTCTCCGGAGTAGTCTCCGGAGTAATCTCCACGACGTCACTGTCGTGCTCTGACTGCACAAACTCCTCCTCCTCTTCGGAGCGCGCAGTACTGGGCGTGCGCGACCTACTCTTCCTCAACGATTGTTTTTTTAAAATTGATTTTAAGGATTCCATAACAAGACCCACGAGTACGGGAGAAATAAACGTCGACCCGGGCAGAGATCCCGATACCCGGGCAAGCCTAATACAACAGGGGGACGGCAGGTACCCTGAGGGGGCCGCACTAGTGACTGAACTACCCATCAGCCATGCATCTCCTCGCCGTGCGGCAGCAACTTGAGATTCGGGGTGGTTTTTATAGAGGGCCACTCCCTCGCAGTCCGGGCGGTGAAGCCAAGACCCTCGGTCCCGTCAGCAGCCGCGAGACGTGATCCACGACACTGCATACTACGGGGTTACGATATGCTCTAGACGGTGACAACGGGGACAAAAGACAAAAGAAAGGGGGCAAAACAAAAGGGAGGGGAAAACAAAGTGGACTCAGAACCACAAAGGGGGGGGGGGGACAAAACAAAGGGGCAAAGAAAGGGGGGAGAATCGTCAGAGTGACGAAAAGGGACCCCGTTGTCTGTTCAGCGGCAGGGTGAGTGCACGCCGAACCCGTCAAAGCGGCTCTCCCATGTCCACTCTAAAACAGAGCGGTACTGGGAGAGCCGGGCCCAAAGACAGGGCCTCCGGCTTGGGGATGGGACAAGGGTCCATCCCCCCGCCACCGGTGCCGAACGCGACGGCACAAGGCACCGGTTGTCAGAATATTAGCCGCCAGCAATAATGAAGAGCATTATTGCTAACGTTGCCCAGGGTGTACCACGAGGAGGTTTTCTGACAAACACCCTAACCTAACCTTTTTTTTTTTTTTTTTTTTTTTTTTAACGCGGGGAAATGTGCAAATCACATTCCCCATCGCCGGTTTTGGGGCAGGCGATGGGGATATGTCGGGATCCAGCCCATATGTTTGGGCTGAACCGACTAAAACCACCGCGGTGTTCCTCCCACCTTTATGGCGGGGTCGCGCGGATCGCTTTCGCATTCAAATCGCGACCCCGCCAAAGGTTTGACCCGCCGATGGACGTGGCGGGTCCCACAACACAATAAAAGTTTCCGTAGTTGGGGGACCTGGTCCCCGATAACAAAGCGGGGGGACCTAGTCCCTTTCCGACATCGAGAGGCGTGCGTGGAACACGAACGCCGCCTACTCGGACCTGCGCTGGTCGGGCGGTGGACGGCCCCAATGGGTCCACCGCCCGCAGGCTTCTACTCAGGGTGGCTGGAGGTCGTCTCGCGCCCTCCTGCGCCCGGCTCTGCGGTTAGGGAGAGGGACTGAACGTTCCCTCTCCCTCTCCGCCGCCTCCTTCACTGACATCACCTCCTCACAGAAGGAGGCGACGGCATTCCAAGACCTCTCGCTCGAGATCATGGACAGAACCATAGCCTCGAGCGAGAGGACGACTCTACCGACTGCCGCGTGCATGACACGGCGTTGCGTGGCCCAAGCAGGGCAAGCCACCAATGTGTGCAACGCCGTGTCCTCGACAACGACGCGGCAGTCGCCGCAGTGATGACAACCGGGCGTCTCCTGTTTGCCTATTCGACACAGATACCGACCGAAACAACCGTGGTCGGCCAGCACCTGCGTCAGGCGAAACGTGAGGGCGCCATGACGCCTCTCCAGCCACTCTCTAAGTACGGGTCTTACCGCCACGATTGTGGCGTGCCCGGCGCTGGGATTGACAAGTCGTTCCTCCCATTCTGCCACTAGGACCTCGCGGAGCTCGCGCCGCCGCACCTCGATATCGCGATGCGACGGCACCTCACCCCGTACCAGTGCCTCCTGGCGCCATTGGAATAGCGACGCCAGGAGCCCGGCCTCTAGGTCCCAGGGCGACGATCCGGCAAGGAGGCTCGCTGCCTCGAACGAGATCGTGCGGTAACCTCGAATTGCCCTGACGGCGATGACGCGTTGTGGCCGCCGAAGAGCGGCCACGTTTTTGGCCGTCAGGGTGTTGGCCCATACGGGTGCTCCGTATAGGGCCTTAGCCCGCACGACCCCCTCGTAGAGCCTCCGGCAGGAGGCGTTTGGCCCCCCTAAGTTGGGCAGCAGGCGCGCTAACGCGCCTGCAACGCCCAGAAGACTGGGAGCCAAACCTCGAAAATGTGCAGCAAAGTCCCACCGACTGTCGAGCACGAGTCCCAGATACTTGAGAGTCGACCCGACGCCGATGCGGACCCCTCCTACCATGATGTGGGCCCCTGGAGGTGGCCGGTTCCGAGGACCATGAAAGTAGATGGCCTCGGACTTAGAAAGAGCCACCTCTAGGCCCAACCGCCGGATACGACCAACGACTTGTGCAACCCCAGCGGTCGCCAATATGGCCGCCGCCCGGTGCGACTTACCCCTTGCCGTGACTAAGGTGTCGTCGGCGTAACAAATGACGCCGACGCCACGGAGGAGCGCACCTCGCAGCACCCAGTCGTAACCGATGTTCCACAGGAGCGGACCCAGAACCGATCCCTGTGGAACACCGCACGACATCTCTCGCCGACTCCAACCGTCATGACCCGGATAAACAATAAATCTATTATTTAAATAAGCCCCGACTATGCGACGGAGGTAGGGAGGCACGCGATGGAAAACTAACGCCTCCCTAATACAACTCCAGGGCAAGGTATTAAAGGCGTTGGCGATGTCGAGTGACACCGCCAAGACGACCTCACCCCGGGCAACTGCTTCCTCCGTCAGACTCCTCACACGCTGAACAGCGTTGATGGTGGAGCGCCCGCGACGGAAGCCATACTGACTGTCCGCCAAATCCGGGCCCACCGAAGACAAGTGCTGGACGAGGCGCTCCGCGATAATTCTTTCGAACAATTTAGCGACCTCGTCCAGCAAAACAATGGGCCGGTAGGCGGACGGGCTGTCCGCCGGACGCCCCGGCTTTCTGAGGAGGACCAGTTTCCCAGCCTTCCACTGACTTGGGAACCGGCCCTCCCGAAGACACAATGTGAGGAGTCCCCTGAGTCGGGGCTCGAGCTCCTCAAGGGCCAGGACCCACGCACGACCTGGAATGCCGTCGGGTCCTGGGGCGGTGTTCTTCGCACGAAGTCGTGACACCGCCGCTCGTAATTCTACCCGGGTCACTTCGGGAACAACGTCGTCGTCAAAGTCCGCGTTGGACGCTACTGAAGGCGGAACCATAGGCGGAGGAGTGTGCTCCGCTCTGGAAGGAAACAGAGCGGCCACCACCTCTCGCAGGAGCTCCGGACGGAGACTCTGGGACAAGGGGGGCGCCCATGGGCGAAGCTTCGACATTACCATAAGGTATGGGCGCCCCCAAGGATTACGGTCCAGAGTCTCTAGGAACTCCTGGCGGGCCTGATGTTTGGCCCGCATAATCTCAACTTTCAAAGATTTTTTGGCCGCTCTGTAGGCCTCATAGAGTTCCGCCTGTCTCTCCGTGAAATCGGGAGGGCGGCGACGCCTTCTGCGCAGCCGGATGTACTGGCGTCGCGCAGCTACACAAGAATTACGTAGCCGCGCGATATGATCCGACCACCAGTACACCTGGCGCCTCGATGGAGTAGATCTTACTCGCGGCATCGCCGCATCGCAAATTTGACTCATTGCCTCCCGGAACCACTCAACCTCCATCTCGATGTTTTCAGGCCTGACCGAAGAACGCACCCAGGCCTGAACGATGGAGGCCTCCAGGAGGACCTCCCGATTCAATTTAGACAAGGCCCAACGCGGACCGCCCCCAATCGGATATCTTCCAATGGGCGCGCCGAAGGTCTGGGCGGAGACGTCGAACCGAATGTAGCGATGGTCCGACAACGTCTCCACCCCCTCGACGACGCGCCAATCTACGACACGGCGCGCTAGAGCGGGGCTCGCAAAGGACACGTCCACGATGGAACCGCCCCGCTGACGCACGCACGTGTGCACTGATCCACGATTGAGGACTTGCAGGCCGTTCTCAACGGCCCACTCCTCAAGCAGCTCACCTCTCGCATCCGTGGCCGGTGAACCCCAAGCCGTGGATTTGGCATTGAGGTCCCCGACGACGAGCACGGGCCGAGGGTGGCTGCGAGCGACGACGACGCTAAGTTCGAGGAGATACTCCTCGAAGTCGGCGAGAGATCGGTTGGGTGAGAAGTAGCCGCCCACCACAACCGCTTCTCCTATTTGTGCTGCGACGCATCCCCGTCCCTGAACGATATTCTCGAAGGGCGGGGTGCCGGCGGCGGCCAGCGAAATGATCGCCACCGAGCCACTGAGGTCCCCTATCCAGCCATCACTGGGAGGGACAAAGTAGGGCTCGGCGACGATGGCGACGTTAATTGTCCACTGCGCCATGCCCTGGAGGAGAAGATCCTGAGCCCTGGCGCAGTGGTTCAAATTACACTGCAGGAGGCGGAGGGGCGGAGCCATTACGTCTCCATATTCACCTCCGCCCCCCTAACCGCGGGAGTGGCGACCCTGGTTGCTGATGACGGCAAGGCAGGGGACCGTGGGGGTAGTTTCTTTTGGGTGGCGGCGCACTCCTTGCCACCCGCCCGGTGCTTCGAAGATTTGCCCGCCGCCGCACACAAAATGCAGTGCGGCGTGGCCCCACATGTAGCGGCCACGTGACCTGGCTGACCGCAGCGGAAACAGCGGCCGGTGCAGTCAGCCTGTGAGGGGCACATGACGCCCACATGGCCGCCAGATAGGCAGCGGTAGCACCGGGCGAGCCTGGGTTCTAAGACCTTGACCTGCGCCGACACCCAACCCACTAAAATTCTTCGGCCATCGGCCAGTTTCTTGGCGGCGGCCACGGGACAGCTGATAATGGCCGTCCCCATTCCGGCGCGGCCCTGCTTAATTTCACCGGACCTTACTTGAGCTTCAGGGCACCCTCCGGTCTTGGCGACGGCAGCAACGACCTCCTCTTTTGTGACAGAGTCATCCAGGCCCGTGATGCGCAGATCCACGCACTTTTGGGGCCTGGAGACGCGGACCTCTTCGGATTCCAACACCTGACGGAGACTTTCCGCCAGACGGTCCGCTTGGTCGCCGCTAGCGACTCCCGGCACTTCGATTAGGCGGGCACCGGTCTGGGTAGTCCGGCACCGCAAGCCTCCCGTTATTCCCAGTTTGCCGGGGTCGATCGCCGTCCGCGCCTTCTTCAGAAGCTCCGCGTATGTAGCTCCTCGCTCAATGGCCGCCGGCTGCAGTGTTATGATCACCGCAGTGGAGCGAGGGGCCTGGAGCTTCCTCGCCGCCTTTTTCGCCGCCTGCCTTGCCTTCTTGGCCACCTTCTTCCTCTGCTTGGCCTCCTCCTTCTTTTTGCCGACAACCTCCCAGTCATCGGCTTTGCGTGCGGTGGCGGTTGGTTGTTCCACAGGAGGGGCGGGGCGCTTCTTGGGTGGTACAGGTGCGCGCTTGGCCTGCTGCCTTTTCCTACCCGTAGCGGCCGCTGGAACAGCTGTTGGCGCAAGCTGCGAGGCCCTTACTTTGGCCGCGTAGGATGTTTGCGGCGCAGGCGTCGGGGGAGAAGGCGGGGGAGGCTGTCTTCGGTCCGCTGCTAGAGGAGGGCGCAGCAGCCGGCCCTCCATGACGGAGAGTTTGGCACGGAACTCTCCGAGCTCCTGTCGGACTAGCGCCACAAGCTCCGATTCCGCCTTATTAGTGCCCTGCTCGTGCCGCTTCTCAAACGCCTCCTGTCGATTTTTGAGATCGGCCACTTCCTGGGCCAAGCGCGCGTTTTCAGTCAGCAGTTTTGTGACCTCCTCATTGGCCGATCGACTAAAGGCTGCCTCCGCAATTTCTCGAATGGCCTCTATGGAGTCTTTCAGGGTCTTCTGGCACGTGCCTTTCAGGCCCTTAGACTTTTTAGAGACAAGACGAATTGCCTCCAGAGCGTCGCTGAGCCGGGTCTTTAGTTGTGTCACCGGCAGGTCTTCAGCATCCGGCTCCACCAACGGCTGCTTCCGTCCTGCGGTGACTCTCCGGGCTGCCGCAGCAATTACGCTGTCCTCCTCGGACGTGCGCTCTTCTTCGTCGGCCTTCCGCAGTGCGGCGGCAAGTTCGGCTTTGGCCTGGCCCAGACCCACGTATCTACCGTGGGTGGGCGGACGACCGCGTCCACGTCTCGCTGTTGGCACCTTCGCAGCCGACACCGCGTCCTCACCTGAGCCTTCCGACTCCTCCGAGACCTGCGTAGACCGCAAGCGCTTTCGTGTAACTCTCTCCGGACTAAAGTCCGAAGACACGATTTCAACTTCGTGCTCCGACGGCACGTACTCTTCATCTTCTGATCGCGCAGAACTAGGCGTGCGCGACCTACTCTCCCTCACAACCTTCTTCTTTAAAATAGATTTAATATTTTGAGTTTCCATATTAAGACCCACGAGTATGGGAGAAATAAAAGTCGACCCGGGCAGAGATCCCGATACCCGGGCAAGCCTAATACAACAGGGGGACGGCAGGTACCCTGAGGGGGCCGCACTAGTGACTGAACTACCCATCAGCCATGCATCTCCTCGCCGTGCGGCAGCAACTTGAGATTCGGGGTGGTTTTTATAGAGGGCCACTCCCTCGCAGTCCGGGCGGTGAAGCCAAGACCCTCGGTCCCGTCAGCAGCCGCGAGACGTGATCCACGACACTGCACACTACGGGGTTACGATATGCTCTAGACGGTGACAACGGGGACAAAAGTCAAAAGAAAGGGAGTAACAAAAGGGAGGGGAAAACAAAGTGGACTCAGAACCACAAAAGGGAGGGGGGGGGACAAAACAAAGGGGCAAAGAAAGGGGGGGGAGAATCGTCAGAGTGACGAAAAGGGACCCCGTTGTCTGTTCAGCGGCAGGGTGAGTGCACGCCGAACCCGTCAAAGCGGCTCTCCAATGTCCACTCTAAAACAGAGCGGTACTGGGAGAGCCGGGCCCAAAGAGAGGGCCTCCGGCTTGGGGATGGGACAAACGTCCATCCCCCCGCCACCGGTGCCGAACGCGACGGCACAAGGCACCGGTTGTCAGAATATTAGCCGCCAGCAATAATGAAGAGCATTATTGCCAACGTTGCCCAGGGTGTACCACGAGGAGGTTTTCTGACAAACACCCTAACCTAACCTAACCTTTTTTTTTTTTTTTTTTTTTTTTTTTTTTTTTTTTTTTTTTTTTTTTTTTTTTTTTTTTTTTTTAACGTGGGGGAATGCTTGATGCATACCCCTCCGCGGGGGCGGGCGGAGGGGTTATGTCGGACTCGCCGGGGTAAAAGAAAGATGTTAAGAAGAAAATGTACCTCCCGGAATACCGACTAAACCTACCACGGTGTTCCTCGACAAAACCACTATCGACGGGGCCGCGCGAATCACTTTCGCATGCGGTCGCGACCCCGCCGAGGTTTCGGCCCGCCGTATGAAACGGCAGGCCACTACACAAAAGACCTACCCAAAGGCACTCCTACAAATTATCCCTACTGTCTCCCCTAGAGGGGAGACGGACTCGAAACAACAGAGGCGCGCGTGGGAACACGCACGCCGCCTCTCGGACCTGGTGCTGAACGGATGGCGGGCAGGCCCACAAAGCCCGCCACCCCCAGGTCAAACCTCAGGGTGGCTGGAGGTCGTCTCGCGCCCTCCGGCGCCCGGCTCTGCGGTTGGGGAGAGGGTTCAAACGCTCCCTCTCCCGCTCCGCCGCCTCCTTGATGGAAATGACTTCCTCACAGAAGGAGGCGACGGCGTTCCACGACCTCTCACTCCGGACCATAGACTGAACTACGGCCGGGAGCGAGAGGGCAACCAATCCGACTGCCGCGATCAATTCACGGCGCTGCGATGCCCAGGCGGGGCAAACCGCCAAAGTGTGCAGCGCCGTGTCCTCAACAACGTCGCGGCAGTCGCCGCAGTGGTGACAACCGGGCGTCTCTTGCCGGCGTATGCGACACAGGAACTGGCCAAAACAACCGTGGCCAGTCATTACCTGTGTCAGCCGGAAGGTGAGGGCGCCATGGCGCCTCTCCAGCCACTCCTCAAACACGGGACTTACCGCCACGATCGTGGCGTGCCCGGCACTGGGGTGCACAAGTCGCTCCTTCCAATTGGCCATCAGGACCTGGCGGAGCTCGGACCTCGCCGCCGCGAGAGCGGGAAGAACCGGTCCTTCGCTCCGAGCTAGCGTCTCCCGGCGCCAACGATAAAGTGACGCCAGGAGCGCCGCTTCCAGGTCCCATGGCATCGATCCGGCGAGGAGGCTCGCAGCCTCGAACGAGATCGTGCGGTAACCTCGTATCAACCTGACGGCCATGGCGCGCTGTGGCGCACGAAGCGCCGAAATGTTACGGGCCGTCAGGTTGTCCGCCCAAACTGGGGCCCCATACAGGGCCATGGACCGCACGACCCCCTCGTAGAGCCTCCGGCAGGAGGTGTTTGGCCCCCCGAGGTTGGGCAGCAGGCGCGAGAGCGCGCCCGCAGCGCCCCGAAGAATGGGAGCCAAACGACGAAAATGGGCTGTAAAGTCCCACCGGCTGTCGAGCAAAAGACCCAGATATTTCAGGGTCGACTCGACGCCGATGCGGACCCCTCCTACCATAATATGGGCCCCTGGAGGTGGCCGGTTCCGAGGGCCGTGAAAACAAACGGCCTCGGATTTCGACAGGGCCACCTCGAGGCCCAACCGCCGGATACGACCAACGACTTGTGCGACCCCAGCGGTCGCCAGTATGGCCGCCGCCCGGTGCGACTTACCCCTCGCCATGACAAGCGTGTCGTCGGCGTAACAAATGACGCCGACGCCACGGAGGAGCGCACCTCGCAGCACCCAGTCGTAACCGATGTTCCACAGGAGCGGACCCAGAACCGATCCCTGTGGAACACCGCACGACATCTCTCGCCGACTCCAACCGTCGTGACCCGGGTAGACTACTACCCTCTCCGATAGATATGCCCCGACTATGCGGCGGAGGTAGGTCGGCACTCGATGGAAAATGAGTGCCGCCCTGATACAACTCCAGGGCAAGGTGTTAAAGGCATTCGCGATGTCAAGAGACACCGCGAAGACGACCTCGCCCCGGGACACCGCATCCTCCGCCAGGCTCCTCACACGCTGTACAGCGTCGATTGTGGAGCGCCCGCGGCGGAAACCATATTGGTTTTCCGCCAAATCCGGACCCACTGATGACAGACGCTGGACGAGGCGCTCCGCGATAATAAACTCGAACAGTTTAGCCACCTCGTCCAGCAACACAATGGGCCGGTAGGCGGACGGAGAGTCCGCCGGGCGCCCCTCCTTCCTGATCAGGACCAGTTTCCCCACCTTCCACTGGCGCGGAAACTGGCCCCGAACTAGACACTCACAGAGGAGCCCCCTGAGCCGGGGCGCGAGCTCCTCAAGGACCAGGGCCAATGCAAGACCTGGAATGCCGTCGGGCCCTGGGGCGGTGTTTTTCGAGCGAAGTCTCGACACCGCCGCTCGCAACTCTATTTGGGTCACTTCGGGAACCACGTCGTCGTCAAAGTCCGCGCTGGATGCCATGGAAGGCAGAACCATCGGCGGCGGAGTGTGCTCCGCCCGTGAGGGAAACAGAGCGGCCACCACCTCCTGTACCAACTGTGGCCGGAGACTCTGGGACAAGGGGGGCGCCCAGGGGCGAAGCTTGCCCCTGACCATAAGATATGGACGCCCCCAGGGATTACGGTCCAGAGTCCCCAGCAGCTCTTGGCGGGCCTCATCCTTGGCCCGCTTTATGGCTATCTTCAGGAGCCTCTTGGCCGCCCTGTAGGCCTCATACAGTTCCGCCTCCCTGGCGTCAAAATCGGGAGGGCGGCGACGCCTCCTACGAAGCCGGATGTACTGGCGTCGGGCCACCACGCATGAATGGCGTAACTGACCGATGTGGTCGGACCACCAGTACACCCGGCGCCTAGCTGGTAGATTTCGAGGCACTCTAGGCATCGCCGCATCACAAATTTGAGTGATGGCCTCCCGGAACCACTCGGCCTCCATCTCGATATTGTCAGGCCCGGCCGGTGCTGGCACCCAGGCCTGAACGATGGAGGCTTCCAGGAGGACCTCCCGATTTAGCTTCCTTAAAGCCCAACGCGGACCGCCCCCAATCGGGGCCCTTGGGGCTGGGGGGTCGGAGGTCTGGGCGGAGACGTCGAACCGTATATAACGATGGTCCGACAAGGTCTCCACCCCCTCGACGACGCGCCAGCCTTGGACACGGCGCGCTAGTGCGGGGCTAGCAAAAGACACATCTATGACAGAGCCGCCCCGCTGACGCACGCACGTGTGCACTGACCCACGATTGAGGACTAGCAGGCCGTTTTCTACGGCCCACTCCTCGAGCAATTCACCCCTCGCGTCCGTGGTCGCGGAACCCCAAGCCGTGGATTTGGCATTGAGGTCCCCGACGACGAGCACGGGCCGAGGGTGACTTTGAGCGACGACGACGTTCAGTTCGAGGAGATACTCCTCGAAGTCGGCGAGAGGTCGGTTGGGTGAGAAGTAACCGCCCACCACAACCGCTTCTCCTACGAGTGCTGCGACGCAGCCCCGTCCTCGGACGATGTTCTCGAAGGACGGGGTGCCGGCGGCGGCCGGCGAAATTAACGCCACCGAGCCATCAAGGTCCCCTACCCAGTCAGCCCTGGGAGGGACAAAATAGGGCTCGGCTATGACGGCGACATTTATTGACCACTGCGCCATGCTCTGGAGGAGAAGGTCCTGAGCCCTGGCGCAGTGGTTTAAATTTCCTTGGAGGAGACGGAGGCGTGGAGGCATTATGTCTCCATGCTGACCTCCGCCCCTCCAACCGCGGGGGCGGCAACCTTTGTTGCCGACGACGAGGCAGGCGACCTAGGGGCTAGTTTTTTCTGGGTGGCGGCGCACCCTTTGCCACCCGCCCGATGCTCCGCTGGTTTGCCCGCCGCCGTACACAAAATACAGTGCGGCGTGGCCTCACACGTAGCGGCCATGTGACCAGACTGACCGCAGCGGAAACAGCGGCCGGTGCAGTCAGCCTGTGAGGGGCACCTGACGCCCACATGGCCGCTGGATAGGCAGCGGTAGCATCGGGCGAGCCTGGGCTCCAACGCTTTAATTTGCGCCGACACCCACCCCACCAAAAGACGTCGGCCATCGACCAGCTTCTTGGCGGCAGCGACGGGACAGCTAATAATGGCTGTCCCCATTGCGGCGCGGCCCTGCTTAATTTCGCTACACTTGATCTGTTCCGCAGGGCACCCTCCGGTTTTGGCGACGGCAGCGACGACCTCTTCTTTTGTAACCGAATCATCCAGGCCCGTGATGCGCAAATCCGCGCACTTTTGGGGCCTGGAGACGCGGACCTCTTCTGCCTCTAAAACCTGGCGGAGACTTTCCGCCAGACGGTCCGCTTGGTCGCCGCTTGCGACTCCCGGCACTTCGATAAGGCGGGCACCGGTCCGGGTAGTCCGGCACCGCAAGCCCGCCGTAATTCCCAACTTGCCGGGGTCGATCGCCGTCCGCGCCTTTTTGAGGAGCTCCGCGTAAGTGGTCCCTCGCTCGATGGCAGCCGGCTGCAGTGTTAGGACAACTGCAGTTGAGCGAGGGGCCTGGAGCTTCCTCTCCGCCTTTTTGGCCGCCTGCCTGGCTTTCTTGGCCGCCTTCCTGTTCTTCTTGGCTGCTTCTTTCTTCTTTCCGACAACCTCCCAGTTGTCGGCTTTTTGTGTAGAAGCAGCTGGTTGTCCCACGGGAGCAGTGGGGCGCTCCTTGGGAACCACAGGTGCGTGCTTCGCCTGCATCCTTTTTCTGGCCTTCTTGCTTGCTGGAGCTGTGGTATCGGCTGCCGGAGTAGTTGCAGGAGGCCGCAGGGCTCTTGCTTTAGCCGCGTAAGACACAGGCGGCGCAGCCGTCGGGGGAGAAGGCGTGAGAGGCTCTCTCCGATCTGCTGCCAGAGGAGGGCGCAGCAGCCGGCCCTCCATAACTGAGAGCTTGGCTCGAAACTCGCCAAGCTCCTGTCGGACGAGAGCCACAAGGTCAGATTCGGCCCCGCTTGCGCCCCGGTCATGCCGCTTCTCGAGCTCCTCTTGTCGTTTCTTGAGCTCGGATATTTGCAAAGCCAAGCGAGCATTCTCAGATTGGAGTTTCTGAACCTCCTCGCTGGCTGTGCGGCTAAACACGGCCTCCGCGATGTCTCGAATAGCCTCTATGGACACCTTAAGGGTCCTCTGGCAGGTGCCCTTAAGTCCTTTCGACTTCTTCGAGACAAGGCGGATAGCGTCCAGGGCGTCACACAACCGGACCTTTAACTGGGACACCGGCAGGTCATCGGCATCCGGCTCCACCACCAGCTGCTTCCTTCCATCAGCGACACGCTGGGCTGCCGCAGCAATGACGCTGTCCTCCTCAGACGTGCGCTCCTCAGCTTCGGCCTTCCGCAACGCAGCTGCGAGTTCGGCCTTCGCCTGACCCAGACCCACGTACCTGCCGTGGGTGGGCGGGCGACCGCGTCCACGTCGGGCCGTCGGCACCTTCGCAGCCGATGCCGCATCCTCACTGGAGCCGTCTGACTGCTCAGATGGCTCCACAGACCGCGAACGTTTGCGCGTAGCCTTCTCCGGAGTAGTCTCCGGAGTAATCTCCACGACGTCACTGTCGTGCTCTGACTGCACAAACTCCTCCTCCTCTTCGGAGCGCGCAGTACTGGGCGTGCGCGACCTACTCTTCCTCAACGATTGTTTTTTTAAAATTGATTTTAAGGATTCCATAACAAGACCCACGAGTACGGGAGAAATAAACGTCGACCCGGGCAGAGATCCCGATACCCGGGCAAGCCTAATACAACAGGGGGACGGCAGGTACCCTGAGGGGGCCGCACTAGTGACTGAACTACCCATCAGCCATGCATCTCCTCGCCGTGCGGCAGCAACTTGAGATTCGGGGTGGTTTTTATAGAGGGCCACTCCCTCGCAGTCCGGGCGGTGAAGCCAAGACCCTCGGTCCCGTCAGCAGCCGCGAGACGTGATCCACGACACTGCATACTACGGGGTTACGATATGCTCTAGACGGTGACAACGGGGACAAAAGACAAAAGAAAGGGGGCAAAACAAAAGGGAGGGGAAAACAAAGTGGACTCAGAACCACAAAGGGGGGGGGGGGACAAAACAAAGGGGCAAAGAAAGGGGGGAGAATCGTCAGAGTGACGAAAAGGGACCCCGTTGTCTGTTCAGCGGCAGGGTGAGTGCACGCCGAACCCGTCAAAGCGGCTCTCCCATGTCCACTCTAAAACAGAGCGGTACTGGGAGAGCCGGGCCCAAAGACAGGGCCTCCGGCTTGGGGATGGGACAAGGGTCCATCCCCCCGCCACCGGTGCCGAACGCGACGGCACAAGGCACCGGTTGTCAGAATATTAGCCGCCAGCAATAATGAAGAGCATTATTGCTAACGTTGCCCAGGGTGTACCACGAGGAGGTTTTCTGACAAACACCCTAACCTAACCTTTTTTTTTTTTTTTTTTTTTTTTTTAACGCGGGGAAATGTGCAAATCACATTCCCCATCGCCGGTTTTGGGGCAGGCGATGGGGATATGTCGGGATCCAGCCCATATGTTTGGGCTGAACCGACTAAAACCACCGCGGTGTTCCTCCCACCTTTATGGCGGGGTCGCGCGGATCGCTTTCGCATTCAAATCGCGACCCCGCCAAAGGTTTGACCCGCCGATGGACGTGGCGGGTCCCACAACACAATAAAAGTTTCCGTAGTTGGGGGACCTGGTCCCCGATAACAAAGCGGGGGGACCTAGTCCCTTTCCGACATCGAGAGGCGTGCGTGGAACACGAACGCCGCCTACTCGGACCTGCGCTGGTCGGGCGGTGGACGGCCCCAATGGGTCCACCGCCCGCAGGCTTCTACTCAGGGTGGCTGGAGGTCGTCTCGCGCCCTCCTGCGCCCGGCTCTGCGGTTAGGGAGAGGGACTGAACGTTCCCTCTCCCTCTCCGCCGCCTCCTTCACTGACATCACCTCCTCACAGAAGGAGGCGACGGCATTCCAAGACCTCTCGCTCGAGATCATGGACAGAACCATAGCCTCGAGCGAGAGGACGACTCTACCGACTGCCGCGTGCATGACACGGCGTTGCGTGGCCCAAGCAGGGCAAGCCACCAATGTGTGCAACGCCGTGTCCTCGACAACGACGCGGCAGTCGCCGCAGTGATGACAACCGGGCGTCTCCTGTTTGCCTATTCGACACAGATACCGACCGAAACAACCGTGGTCGGCCAGCACCTGCGTCAGGCGAAACGTGAGGGCGCCATGACGCCTCTCCAGCCACTCTCTAAGTACGGGTCTTACCGCCACGATTGTGGCGTGCCCGGCGCTGGGATTGACAAGTCGTTCCTCCCATTCTGCCACTAGGACCTCGCGGAGCTCGCGCCGCCGCACCTCGATATCGCGATGCGACGGCACCTCACCCCGTACCAGTGCCTCCTGGCGCCATTGGAATAGCGACGCCAGGAGCCCGGCCTCTAGGTCCCAGGGCGACGATCCGGCAAGGAGGCTCGCTGCCTCGAACGAGATCGTGCGGTAACCTCGAATTGCCCTGACGGCGATGACGCGTTGTGGCCGCCGAAGAGCGGCCACGTTTTTGGCCGTCAGGGTGTTGGCCCATACGGGTGCTCCGTATAGGGCCTTAGCCCGCACGACCCCCTCGTAGAGCCTCCGGCAGGAGGCGTTTGGCCCCCCTAAGTTGGGCAGCAGGCGCGCTAACGCGCCTGCAACGCCCAGAAGACTGGGAGCCAAACCTCGAAAATGTGCAGCAAAGTCCCACCGACTGTCGAGCACGAGTCCCAGATACTTGAGAGTCGACCCGACGCCGATGCGGACCCCTCCTACCATGATGTGGGCCCCTGGAGGTGGCCGGTTCCGAGGACCATGAAAGTAGATGGCCTCGGACTTAGAAAGAGCCACCTCTAGGCCCAACCGCCGGATACGACCAACGACTTGTGCAACCCCAGCGGTCGCCAATATGGCCGCCGCCCGGTGCGACTTACCCCTTGCCGTGACTAAGGTGTCGTCGGCGTAACAAATGACGCCGACGCCACGGAGGAGCGCACCTCGCAGCACCCAGTCGTAACCGATGTTCCACAGGAGCGGACCCAGAACCGATCCCTGTGGAACACCGCACGACATCTCTCGCCGACTCCAACCGTCATGACCCGGATAAACAATAAATCTATTATTTAAATAAGCCCCGACTATGCGACGGAGGTAGGGAGGCACGCGATGGAAAACTAACGCCTCCCTAATACAACTCCAGGGCAAGGTATTAAAGGCGTTGGCGATGTCGAGTGACACCGCCAAGACGACCTCACCCCGGGCAACTGCTTCCTCCGTCAGACTCCTCACACGCTGAACAGCGTTGATGGTGGAGCGCCCGCGACGGAAGCCATACTGACTGTCCGCCAAATCCGGGCCCACCGAAGACAAGTGCTGGACGAGGCGCTCCGCGATAATTCTTTCGAACAATTTAGCGACCTCGTCCAGCAAAACAATGGGCCGGTAGGCGGACGGGCTGTCCGCCGGACGCCCCGGCTTTCTGAGGAGGACCAGTTTCCCAGCCTTCCACTGACTTGGGAACCGGCCCTCCCGAAGACACAATGTGAGGAGTCCCCTGAGTCGGGGCTCGAGCTCCTCAAGGGCCAGGACCCACGCACGACCTGGAATGCCGTCGGGTCCTGGGGCGGTGTTCTTCGCACGAAGTCGTGACACCGCCGCTCGTAATTCTACCCGGGTCACTTCGGGAACAACGTCGTCGTCAAAGTCCGCGTTGGACGCTACTGAAGGCGGAACCATAGGCGGAGGAGTGTGCTCCGCTCTGGAAGGAAACAGAGCGGCCACCACCTCTCGCAGGAGCTCCGGACGGAGACTCTGGGACAAGGGGGGCGCCCATGGGCGAAGCTTCGACATTACCATAAGGTATGGGCGCCCCCAAGGATTACGGTCCAGAGTCTCTAGGAACTCCTGGCGGGCCTGATGTTTGGCCCGCATAATCTCAACTTTCAAAGATTTTTTGGCCGCTCTGTAGGCCTCATAGAGTTCCGCCTGTCTCTCCGTGAAATCGGGAGGGCGGCGACGCCTTCTGCGCAGCCGGATGTACTGGCGTCGCGCAGCTACACAAGAATTACGTAGCCGCGCGATATGATCCGACCACCAGTACACCTGGCGCCTCGATGGAGTAGATCTTACTCGCGGCATCGCCGCATCGCAAATTTGACTCATTGCCTCCCGGAACCACTCAACCTCCATCTCGATGTTTTCAGGCCTGACCGAAGAACGCACCCAGGCCTGAACGATGGAGGCCTCCAGGAGGACCTCCCGATTCAATTTAGACAAGGCCCAACGCGGACCGCCCCCAATCGGATATCTTCCAATGGGCGCGCCGAAGGTCTGGGCGGAGACGTCGAACCGAATGTAGCGATGGTCCGACAACGTCTCCACCCCCTCGACGACGCGCCAATCTACGACACGGCGCGCTAGAGCGGGGCTCGCAAAGGACACGTCCACGATGGAACCGCCCCGCTGACGCACGCACGTGTGCACTGATCCACGATTGAGGACTTGCAGGCCGTTCTCAACGGCCCACTCCTCAAGCAGCTCACCTCTCGCATCCGTGGCCGGTGAACCCCAAGCCGTGGATTTGGCATTGAGGTCCCCGACGACGAGCACGGGCCGAGGGTGGCTGCGAGCGACGACGACGCTAAGTTCGAGGAGATACTCCTCGAAGTCGGCGAGAGATCGGTTGGGTGAGAAGTAGCCGCCCACCACAACCGCTTCTCCTATTTGTGCTGCGACGCATCCCCGTCCCTGAACGATATTCTCGAAGGGCGGGGTGCCGGCGGCGGCCAGCGAAATGATCGCCACCGAGCCACTGAGGTCCCCTATCCAGCCATCACTGGGAGGGACAAAGTAGGGCTCGGCGACGATGGCGACGTTAATTGTCCACTGCGCCATGCCCTGGAGGAGAAGATCCTGAGCCCTGGCGCAGTGGTTCAAATTACACTGCAGGAGGCGGAGGGGCGGAGCCATTACGTCTCCATATTCACCTCCGCCCCCCTAACCGCGGGAGTGGCGACCCTGGTTGCTGATGACGGCAAGGCAGGGGACCGTGGGGGTAGTTTCTTTTGGGTGGCGGCGCACTCCTTGCCACCCGCCCGGTGCTTCGAAGATTTGCCCGCCGCCGCACACAAAATGCAGTGCGGCGTGGCCCCACATGTAGCGGCCACGTGACCTGGCTGACCGCAGCGGAAACAGCGGCCGGTGCAGTCAGCCTGTGAGGGGCACATGACGCCCACATGGCCGCCAGATAGGCAGCGGTAGCACCGGGCGAGCCTGGGTTCTAAGACCTTGACCTGCGCCGACACCCAACCCACTAAAATTCTTCGGCCATCGGCCAGTTTCTTGGCGGCGGCCACGGGACAGCTGATAATGGCCGTCCCCATTCCGGCGCGGCCCTGCTTAATTTCACCGGACCTTACTTGAGCTTCAGGGCACCCTCCGGTCTTGGCGACGGCAGCAACGACCTCCTCTTTTGTGACAGAGTCATCCAGGCCCGTGATGCGCAGATCCACGCACTTTTGGGGCCTGGAGACGCGGACCTCTTCGGATTCCAACACCTGACGGAGACTTTCCGCCAGACGGTCCGCTTGGTCGCCGCTAGCGACTCCCGGCACTTCGATTAGGCGGGCACCGGTCTGGGTAGTCCGGCACCGCAAGCCTCCCGTTATTCCCAGTTTGCCGGGGTCGATCGCCGTCCGCGCCTTCTTCAGAAGCTCCGCGTATGTAGCTCCTCGCTCAATGGCCGCCGGCTGCAGTGTTATGATCACCGCAGTGGAGCGAGGGGCCTGGAGCTTCCTCGCCGCCTTTTTCGCCGCCTGCCTTGCCTTCTTGGCCACCTTCTTCCTCTGCTTGGCCTCCTCCTTCTTTTTGCCGACAACCTCCCAGTCATCGGCTTTGCGTGCGGTGGCGGTTGGTTGTTCCACAGGAGGGGCGGGGCGCTTCTTGGGTGGTACAGGTGCGCGCTTGGCCTGCTGCCTTTTCCTACCCGTAGCGGCCGCTGGAACAGCTGTTGGCGCAAGCTGCGAGGCCCTTACTTTGGCCGCGTAGGATGTTTGCGGCGCAGGCGTCGGGGGAGAAGGCGGGGGAGGCTGTCTTCGGTCCGCTGCTAGAGGAGGGCGCAGCAGCCGGCCCTCCATGACGGAGAGTTTGGCACGGAACTCTCCGAGCTCCTGTCGGACTAGCGCCACAAGCTCCGATTCCGCCTTATTAGTGCCCTGCTCGTGCCGCTTCTCAAACGCCTCCTGTCGATTTTTGAGATCGGCCACTTCCTGGGCCAAGCGCGCGTTTTCAGTCAGCAGTTTTGTGACCTCCTCATTGGCCGATCGACTAAAGGCTGCCTCCGCAATTTCTCGAATGGCCTCTATGGAGTCTTTCAGGGTCTTCTGGCACGTGCCTTTCAGGCCCTTAGACTTTTTAGAGACAAGACGAATTGCCTCCAGAGCGTCGCTGAGCCGGGTCTTTAGTTGTGTCACCGGCAGGTCTTCAGCATCCGGCTCCACCAACGGCTGCTTCCGTCCTGCGGTGACTCTCCGGGCTGCCGCAGCAATTACGCTGTCCTCCTCGGACGTGCGCTCTTCTTCGTCGGCCTTCCGCAGTGCGGCGGCAAGTTCGGCTTTGGCCTGGCCCAGACCCACGTATCTACCGTGGGTGGGCGGACGACCGCGTCCACGTCTCGCTGTTGGCACCTTCGCAGCCGACACCGCGTCCTCACCTGAGCCTTCCGACTCCTCCGAGACCTGCGTAGACCGCAAGCGCTTTCGTGTAACTCTCTCCGGACTAAAGTCCGAAGACACGATTTCAACTTCGTGCTCCGACGGCACGTACTCTTCATCTTCTGATCGCGCAGAACTAGGCGTGCGCGACCTACTCTCCCTCACAACCTTCTTCTTTAAAATAGATTTAATATTTTGAGTTTCCATATTAAGACCCACGAGTATGGGAGAAATAAAAGTCGACCCGGGCAGAGATCCCGATACCCGGGCAAGCCTAATACAACAGGGGGACGGCAGGTACCCTGAGGGGGCCGCACTAGTGACTGAACTACCCATCAGCCATGCATCTCCTCGCCGTGCGGCAGCAACTTGAGATTCGGGGTGGTTTTTATAGAGGGCCACTCCCTCGCAGTCCGGGCGGTGAAGCCAAGACCCTCGGTCCCGTCAGCAGCCGCGAGACGTGATCCACGACACTGCACACTACGGGGTTACGATATGCTCTAGACGGTGACAACGGGGACAAAAGTCAAAAGAAAGGGAGTAACAAAAGGGAGGGGAAAACAAAGTGGACTCAGAACCACAAAAGGGAGGGGGGGGGACAAAACAAAGGGGCAAAGAAAGGGGGGGGAGAATCGTCAGAGTGACGAAAAGGGACCCCGTTGTCTGTTCAGCGGCAGGGTGAGTGCACGCCGAACCCGTCAAAGCGGCTCTCCAATGTCCACTCTAAAACAGAGCGGTACTGGGAGAGCCGGGCCCAAAGAGAGGGCCTCCGGCTTGGGGATGGGACAAACGTCCATCCCCCCGCCACCGGTGCCGAACGCGACGGCACAAGGCACCGGTTGTCAGAATATTAGCCGCCAGCAATAATGAAGAGCATTATTGCCAACGTTGCCCAGGGTGTACCACGAGGAGGTTTTCTGACAAACACCCTAACCTAACCTAACCTTTTTTTTTTTTTTTTTTTTTTTTTTTTTTTTTTTTTTTTTTTTTTTTTTTTTTTTTTTTTTTTTAACGTGGGGGAATGCTTGATGCATACCCCTCCGCGGGGGCGGGCGGAGGGGTTATGTCGGACTCGCCGGGGTAAAAGAAAGATGTTAAGAAGAAAATGTACCTCCCGGAATACCGACTAAACCTACCACGGTGTTCCTCGACAAAACCACTATCGACGGGGCCGCGCGAATCACTTTCGCATGCGGTCGCGACCCCGCCGAGGTTTCGGCCCGCCGTATGAAACGGCAGGCCACTACACAAAAGACCTACCCAAAGGCACTCCTACAAATTATCCCTACTGTCTCCCCTAGAGGGGAGACGGACTCGAAACAACAGAGGCGCGCGTGGGAACACGCACGCCGCCTCTCGGACCTGGTGCTGAACGGATGGCGGGCAGGCCCACAAAGCCCGCCACCCCCAGGTCAAACCTCAGGGTGGCTGGAGGTCGTCTCGCGCCCTCCGGCGCCCGGCTCTGCGGTTGGGGAGAGGGTTCAAACGCTCCCTCTCCCGCTCCGCCGCCTCCTTGATGGAAATGACTTCCTCACAGAAGGAGGCGACGGCGGTCCACGACCTCTCACTCCGGACCATAGACTGAACTACGGCCGGGAGCGAGAGGGCAACCAATCCGACTGCCGCGATCAATTCACGGCGCTGCGATGCCCAGGCGGGGCAAACCGCCAAAGTGTGCAGCGCCGTGTCCTCAACAACGTCGCGGCAGTCGCCGCAGTGGTGACAACCGGGCGTCTCTTGCCGGCGTATGCGACACAGGAACTGGCCAAAACAACCGTGGCCAGTCATTACCTGTGTCAGCCGGAAGGTGAGGGCGCCATGGCGCCTCTCCAGCCACTCCTCAAACACGGGACTTACCGCCACGATCGTGGCGTGCCCGGCACTGGGGTGCACAAGTCGCTCCTTCCAATTGGCCATCAGGACCTGGCGGAGCTCGGACCTCGCCGCCGCGAGAGCGGGAAGAACCGGTCCTTCGCTCCGAGCTAGCGTCTCCCGGCGCCAACGATAAAGTGACGCCAGGAGCGCCGCTTCCAGGTCCCATGGCATCGATCCGGCGAGGAGGCTCGCAGCCTCGAACGAGATCGTGCGGTAACCTCGTATCAACCTGACGGCCATGGCGCGCTGTGGCGCACGAAGCGCCGAAATGTTACGGGCCGTCAGGTTGTCCGCCCAAACTGGGGCCCCATACAGGGCCATGGACCGCACGACCCCCTCGTAGAGCCTCCGGCAGGAGGTGTTTGGCCCCCCGAGGTTGGGCAGCAGGCGCGAGAGCGCGCCCGCAGCGCCCCGAAGAATGGGAGCCAAACGACGAAAATGGGCTGTAAAGTCCCACCGGCTGTCGAGCAAAAGACCCAGATATTTCAGGGTCGACTCGACGCCGATGCGGACCCCTCCTACCATAATATGGGCCCCTGGAGGTGGCCGGTTCCGAGGGCCGTGAAAACAAACGGCCTCGGATTTCGACAGGGCCACCTCGAGGCCCAACCGCCGGATACGACCAACGACTTGTGCGACCCCAGCGGTCGCCAGTATGGCCGCCGCCCGGTGCGACTTACCCCTCGCCATGACAAGCGTGTCGTCGGCGTAACAAATGACGCCGACGCCACGGAGGAGCGCACCTCGCAGCACCCAGTCGTAACCGATGTTCCACAGGAGCGGACCCAGAACCGATCCCTGTGGAACACCGCACGACATCTCTCGCCGACTCCAACCGTCGTGACCCGGGTAGACTACTACCCTCTCCGATAGATATGCCCCGACTATGCGGCGGAGGTAGGTCGGCACTCGATGGAAAATGAGTGCCGCCCTGATACAACTCCAGGGCAAGGTGTTAAAGGCATTCGCGATGTCAAGAGACACCGCGAAGACGACCTCGCCCCGGGACACCGCATCCTCCGCCAGGCTCCTCACACGCTGTACAGCGTCGATTGTGGAGCGCCCGCGGCGGAAACCATATTGGTTTTCCGCCAAATCCGGACCCACTGATGACAGACGCTGGACGAGGCGCTCCGCGATAATAAACTCGAACAGTTTAGCCACCTCGTCCAGCAACACAATGGGCCGGTAGGCGGACGGAGAGTCCGCCGGGCGCCCCTCCTTCCTGATCAGGACCAGTTTCCCCACCTTCCACTGGCGCGGAAACTGGCCCCGAACTAGACACTCACAGAGGAGCCCCCTGAGCCGGGGCGCGAGCTCCTCAAGGACCAGGGCCAATGCAAGACCTGGAATGCCGTCGGGCCCTGGGGCGGTGTTTTTCGAGCGAAGTCTCGACACCGCCGCTCGCAACTCTATTTGGGTCACTTCGGGAACCACGTCGTCGTCAAAGTCCGCGCTGGATGCCATGGAAGGCAGAACCATCGGCGGCGGAGTGTGCTCCGCCCGTGAGGGAAACAGAGCGGCCACCACCTCCTGTACCAACTGTGGCCGGAGACTCTGGGACAAGGGGGGCGCCCAGGGGCGAAGCTTGCCCCTGACCATAAGATATGGACGCCCCCAGGGATTACGGTCCAGAGTCCCCAGCAGCTCTTGGCGGGCCTCATCCTTGGCCCGCTTTATGGCTATCTTCAGGAGCCTCTTGGCCGCCCTGTAGGCCTCATACAGTTCCGCCTCCCTGGCGTCAAAATCGGGAGGGCGGCGACGCCTCCTACGAAGCCGGATGTACTGGCGTCGGGCCACCACGCATGAATGGCGTAACTGACCGATGTGGTCGGACCACCAGTACACCCGGCGCCTAGCTGGTAGATTTCGAGGCACTCTAGGCATCGCCGCATCACAAATTTGAGTGATGGCCTCCCGGAACCACTCGGCCTCCATCTCGATATTGTCAGGCCCGGCCGGTGCTGGCACCCAGGCCTGAACGATGGAGGCTTCCAGGAGGACCTCCCGATTTAGCTTCCTTAAAGCCCAACGCGGACCGCCCCCAATCGGGGCCCTTGGGGCTGGGGGGTCGGAGGTCTGGGCGGAGACGTCGAACCGTATATAACGATGGTCCGACAAGGTCTCCACCCCCTCGACGACGCGCCAGCCTTGGACACGGCGCGCTAGTGCGGGGCTAGCAAAAGACACATCTATGACAGAGCCGCCCCGCTGACGCACGCACGTGTGCACTGACCCACGATTGAGGACTAGCAGGCCGTTTTCTACGGCCCACTCCTCGAGCAATTCACCCCTCGCGTCCGTGGTCGCGGAACCCCAAGCCGTGGATTTGGCATTGAGGTCCCCGACGACGAGCACGGGCCGAGGGTGACTTTGAGCGACGACGACGTTCAGTTCGAGGAGATACTCCTCGAAGTCGGCGAGAGGTCGGTTGGGTGAGAAGTAACCGCCCACCACAACCGCTTCTCCTACGAGTGCTGCGACGCAGCCCCGTCCTCGGACGATGTTCTCGAAGGACGGGGTGCCGGCGGCGGCCGGCGAAATTAACGCCACCGAGCCATCAAGGTCCCCTACCCAGTCAGCCCTGGGAGGGACAAAATAGGGCTCGGCTATGACGGCGACATTTATTGACCACTGCGCCATGCTCTGGAGGAGAAGGTCCTGAGCCCTGGCGCAGTGGTTTAAATTTCCTTGGAGGAGACGGAGGCGTGGAGGCATTATGTCTCCATGCTGACCTCCGCCCCTCCAACCGCGGGGGCGGCAACCTTTGTTGCCGACGACGAGGCAGGCGACCTAGGGGCTAGTTTTTTCTGGGTGGCGGCGCACCCTTTGCCACCCGCCCGATGCTCCGCTGGTTTGCCCGCCGCCGTACACAAAATACAGTGCGGCGTGGCCTCACACGTAGCGGCCATGTGACCAGACTGACCGCAGCGGAAACAGCGGCCGGTGCAGTCAGCCTGTGAGGGGCACCTGACGCCCACATGGCCGCTGGATAGGCAGCGGTAGCATCGGGCGAGCCTGGGCTCCAACGCTTTAATTTGCGCCGACACCCACCCCACCAAAAGACGTCGGCCATCGACCAGCTTCTTGGCGGCAGCGACGGGACAGCTAATAATGGCTGTCCCCATTGCGGCGCGGCCCTGCTTAATTTCGCTACACTTGATCTGTTCCGCAGGGCACCCTCCGGTTTTGGCGACGGCAGCGACGACCTCTTCTTTTGTAACCGAATCATCCAGGCCCGTGATGCGCAAATCCGCGCACTTTTGGGGCCTGGAGACGCGGACCTCTTCTGCCTCTAAAACCTGGCGGAGACTTTCCGCCAGACGGTCCGCTTGGTCGCCGCTTGCGACTCCCGGCACTTCGATAAGGCGGGCACCGGTCCGGGTAGTCCGGCACCGCAAGCCCGCCGTAATTCCCAACTTGCCGGGGTCGATCGCCGTCCGCGCCTTTTTGAGGAGCTCCGCGTAAGTGGTCCCTCGCTCGATGGCAGCCGGCTGCAGTGTTAGGACAACTGCAGTTGAGCGAGGGGCCTGGAGCTTCCTCTCCGCCTTTTTGGCCGCCTGCCTGGCTTTCTTGGCCGCCTTCCTGTTCTTCTTGGCTGCTTCTTTCTTCTTTCCGACAACCTCCCAGTTGTCGGCTTTTTGTGTAGAAGCAGCTGGTTGTCCCACGGGAGCAGTGGGGCGCTCCTTGGGAACCACAGGTGCGTGCTTCGCCTGCATCCTTTTTCTGGCCTTCTTGCTTGCTGGAGCTGTGGTATCGGCTGCCGGAGTAGTTGCAGGAGGCCGCAGGGCTCTTGCTTTAGCCGCGTAAGACACAGGCGGCGCAGCCGTCGGGGGAGAAGGCGTGAGAGGCTCTCTCCGATCTGCTGCCAGAGGAGGGCGCAGCAGCCGGCCCTCCATAACTGAGAGCTTGGCTCGAAACTCGCCAAGCTCCTGTCGGACGAGAGCCACAAGGTCAGATTCGGCCCCGCTTGCGCCCCGGTCATGCCGCTTCTCGAGCTCCTCTTGTCGTTTCTTGAGCTCGGATATTTGCAAAGCCAAGCGAGCATTCTCAGATTGGAGTTTCTGAACCTCCTCGCTGGCTGTGCGGCTAAACACGGCCTCCGCGATGTCTCGAATAGCCTCTATGGACACCTTAAGGGTCCTCTGGCAGGTGCCCTTAAGTCCTTTCGACTTCTTCGAGACAAGGCGGATAGCGTCCAGGGCGTCACACAACCGGACCTTTAACTGGGACACCGGCAGGTCATCGGCATCCGGCTCCACCACCAGCTGCTTCCTTCCATCAGCGACACGCTGGGCTGCCGCAGCAATGACGCTGTCCTCCTCAGACGTGCGCTCCTCAGCTTCGGCCTTCCGCAACGCAGCTGCGAGTTCGGCCTTCGCCTGACCCAGACCCACGTACCTGCCGTGGGTGGGCGGGCGACCGCGTCCACGTCGGGCCGTCGGCACCTTCGCAGCCGATGCCGCATCCTCACTGGAGCCGTCTGACTGCTCAGATGGCTCCACAGACCGCGAACGTTTGCGCGTAGCCTTCTCCGGAGTAGTCTCCGGAGTAATCTCCACGACGTCACTGTCGTGCTCTGACTGCACAAACTCCTCCTCCTCTTCGGAGCGCGCAGTACTGGGCGTGCGCGACCTACTCTTCCTCAACGATTGTTTTTTTAAAATTGATTTTAAGGATTCCATAACAAGACCCACGAGTACGGGAGAAATAAACGTCGACCCGGGCAGAGATCCCGATACCCGGGCAAGCCTAATACAACAGGGGGACGGCAGGTACCCTGAGGGGGCCGCACTAGTGACTGAACTACCCATCAGCCATGCATCTCCTCGCCGTGCGGCAGCAACTTGAGATTCGGGGTGGTTTTTATAGAGGGCCACTCCCTCGCAGTCCGGGCGGTGAAGCCAAGACCCTCGGTCCCGTCAGCAGCCGCGAGACGTGATCCACGACACTGCATACTACGGGGTTACGATATGCTCTAGACGGTGACAACGGGGACAAAAGACAAAAGAAAGGGGGCAAAACAAAAGGGAGGGGAAAACAAAGTGGACTCAGAACCACAAAGGGGGGGGGGGGACAAAACAAAGGGGCAAAGAAAGGGGGGAGAATCGTCAGAGTGACGAAAAGGGACCCCGTTGTCTGTTCAGCGGCAGGGTGAGTGCACGCCGAACCCGTCAAAGCGGCTCTCCCATGTCCACTCTAAAACAGAGCGGTACTGGGAGAGCCGGGCCCAAAGACAGGGCCTCCGGCTTGGGGATGGGACAAGGGTCCATCCCCCCGCCACCGGTGCCGAACGCGACGGCACAAGGCACCGGTTGTCAGAATATTAGCCGCCAGCAATAATGAAGAGCATTATTGCTAACGTTGCCCAGGGTGTACCACGAGGAGGTTTTCTGACAAACACCCTAACCTAACCTAACCTTTTTTTTTTTTTTTTTTTTTTTTTTTTTTACGTGGGGGAATGCTTGATGCATACCCCTCCGCGGGGGCGGGCGGAGGGGTTATGTCGGACTCTCCGGGGTAAAAGAAAGATGTTAAGAAGAAAATGTACCTCCCGGGATACCGACTAAACCTACCACGGTGTTCCTCGACAAAACCACTATCGACGGGGCCGCGCGAATCACTTTCGCATGCGGTCGCGACCCCGCCGAGGATTCGGCCCGCCGTATGAAACGGCAGGCCACTACACGAAAGACCTACCCAAAGGCACTCCTCACAAATTATCCCTACTGTCCCCCCTAGAGGGGAGACGGACTCGAAACAACAGAGGCGCGCGTGGGAACACGCACGCCGCCTCTCGGACCTGGTGCTGAACGGATGGCGGGCAGGCCCACAAAGCCCGCCACCCCCAGGTCAAACCTCAGGGTGGCTGGAGGTCGTCTCGCGCCCTCCGGCGCCCGGCTCTGCGGTTGGGGAGAGGGTTCAAACGCTCCCTCTCCCGCTCCGCCGCCTCCTTGATGGAAATTACTTCCTCACAAAAGGAGGCGACGGCGTTCCACGACCTCTCACTCCGGACCATAGACTGAACTACGGCCGGGAGCGAGAGGGCAACCAATCCGACTGCCGCGATCAACTCACGGCGCTGCGATGCCCAGGCGGGGCAAACCGCCAAAGTGTGCAGCGCCGTGTCCTCAACAACGTCGCGGCAGTCGCCGCAGTGGTGACAACCGGGCGTCTCTTGCCGGCGTATGCGACACAGGAACTGGCCAAAACAACCGTGGCCAGTCATTACCTGTGTCAGCCGGAAGGTGAGGGCGCCATGGCGCCTCTCCAGCCACTCCTCAAACACGGGACTTACCGCCACGATCGTGGCGTGCCCGGCACTGGGGTGCACAAGTCGTTCCTTCCAATTTGCCACTAGGACCTGGCGGAGCTCGGACCTCGCGGCCTCGAGAGCGGGAAGAGCCGGTCCTTCGCCCCGAGCTAGCGCCTCCCGGCGCCAACGATAGAGCGACGCCAGGAGCGCCGCTTCCAGGTCCCATGGCATCGATCCGGCGAGGAGGCTCGCAGCCTCGAACGAGATCGTGCGGTAACCTCGTATCAACCTGACGGCCATGGCGCGCTGTGGCGCACGAAGCGCCGAAATGTTACGGGCCGTCAGGTTGTCTGCCCAAACTGGGGCCCCATATAGGGCCATGGACCGCACGACCCCCTCGTAGAGCCTCCGGCAGGAGGTGTTTGGCCCCCCGAGGTTGGGCAGCAGACGCGAAAGCGCGCCTGCAGCGCCCCGAAGAATGGGGACCAAACGACGAAAATGGGCTGTAAAGTCCCACCGGCTGTCGAGCAAAAGACCCAAATATTTCAGGGTCGGCTCGACGCCGATGCGGACCCCTCCTACCATGATATGGGCCCCTGGAGGTGGCCGGTTCCGAGGGCCGTGAAAACAAACGGCCTCGGACTTCGACAGGGCCACCTCGAGGCCCAACCGCCGGATACGACCAACGACTTGTGCGACCCCAGCGGTCGCCAGTATGGCCGCCGCCCGGTGCGACTTACCCCTCGCCGTGACAAGCGTGTCGTCGGCGTAACAAATGACGCCGACGCCACGGAGGAGCGCACCTCGCAGCACCCAGTCGTAACCGATGTTCCACAGGAGCGGACCCAGAACCGATCCCTGCGGAACACCGCACGACATCTCTCGCCGACTCCAACCGTCGTGACCCGGGTAGACTACTACCCTCTCTGATAAATAGTCCCCGACAATGCGGCGGAGGTAGGTCGGCACTCGATGGAAAATGAGTGCCTCCCTAATACAACTCCAGGGCAAGGTGTTGAAGGCATTCGCGATGTCGAGAGACACCGCGAAGACGACCTCGCCCCGGGACACCGCATCCTCCGCCAGGCTCCTCACGTGCAGGACAGCATCAATTGTAGAGCGCCCGCGGCGGAAACCATATTGGTTGTCCGCCAAGTCCGGACCCACAAAAGAAAGACGCTGGACGAGGCGCTCCGCAATAATAAACTCAAATAGTTTAGCCACCTCGTCCAGCAACACTATGGGCCGGTAGGCGGACGGACTGTCCGCCGGGCGCCCTTCCTTCCTGATCAGGACCAGCTTCCCCACCTTCCACTGGCGCGGAAACTGGCCCCGCTGCAAACACTCACTGAGGAGCCCCCTGAGTCGGGGTGCGAGCTCCTCAAGGACCAGGGCCAATGCACGACCCGGAATGCCGTCGGGCCCTGGGGCGGTGTTTTTCGAGCGAAGTCTCGACACCGCCGCTCGCAACTCTACTTGGGTCACTTCGGGAACCACGTCGTCGTCAAAGTCCGCGCTGGACGCCATGGAAGGCAGAACCATCGGCGGAGGAGTGTGCTCCGCCCGTGAAGGGAACAGAGCGGCCACCACCTCCTCAACCAACTGTGGCCGGAGACTCTGGGACAAAGGGGGCGTCCAGGGGCGAAGTTTGCCCCTGACCATAAGATATGGACGCCCCCAGGGATTACTGTCCAGAGTCCCCAGCAGCTCCCGGCGGGCCTCATCCTTGGCCCGCTTTATGGCAATTTTGAGGAGCTTCTTGGCCGCTCTGTAGACCTCGTACAGTTCCGCCTCCCTGGCGTCAAAATCGGGAGGGCGGCGACGCCTCCTACGAAGCCGGATGTACTGGCGCCTGGCCGCCACACAAGAGTGGCGCAGGTCGGCTATATGATCCGACCACCAGTACACCCGACGCCTAGCCGAAATGTTTAGTGGCACTCTAGGCATAGCCGCATCACAGATTTGAGTGATGGCCTCCCGGAACCACTCGGCCTCCATCTCGACATTGTCAGGCCTGGCCGGTGCTGGCACCCAGGCCTGAACGATGGAGGCTTCCAGGAGGACCTCCCGATTCAGCTTTTTCAAAGCCCAACGCGGACCGCCCCCAATCGGGACCCTTGGGGCTGGGGGGTCGGAGGTCTGGGCGGAGACGTCGAACCGTATATAGCGGTGGTCCGACAATGTCTCCACCTCCTCGACGACACGCCAGCCTTGGACACGGCGTGCTAGTGCGGGGCTAGCAAAAGACACATCGATGACCGAGCCGCCCCGCTGGCGCACGCACGTGTGCACTGACCCACGATTGAGGACCAGCAGGCCGTTTTCTACGGCCCACTCCTCGAGCAACTCACCCCTCGCGTCCGTGGTCGCGGAACCCCAAGCCGAGGATTTGGCATTGAGGTCCCCGACGACGAGCACGGGCCGAGGGTGGCTTCGAGCGACGACGACGTTCAGTTCGAGGAGATACTCCTCGAAGTCGGCGAGAGGTCGGTTGGGTGAGAAGTAGCCGCCCACCACAACCGCTTCTCCTACGAGTGCTGCGACGCAGCCCCGTCCTCGGACGATGTTCTCGAAGGACGGAGTGCCGGCGGCGGCCGGCGAAATTAACGCCACCGAGCCATCGAGGTCCCCTACCCAGTCAGCCCTGGGAGGGACGAAATAGGGCTCGGCTACAACGGCGACATGAATCGACCACTGCGCCATGCTCTGGAGGAGAAGATCCTGAGCCCTGGCGCAGTGGTTCAAATTACCTTGGAGGAGGCGGAGGCGTGGAGGCATTACGTCTCCATGTTGACCTCCGCCCCTCCAACCGCGGGAGCGGCGACCTTTGTTGTCGCCGACGATGATGCAGGCGGCCTTGGCGGTAGTTTCTTCTGGGTGGCGGCGCACCCTTTGCCACCCGCCCGATGCTCCGCTGATTTGCCCACCGCCGCACACAAAACACAGTGCGGCGTGGCCTCACACGTTGCGGCCACGTGGCCGGGCCGACCGCAACGGAAGCAGCGGCCGGTGCAGTCCACCCGTGAAGGGCACATGACACCCACGTGGCCACTGGATAAGCAGCGGTAGCATCGGGCGACCCTGGGCTCCAGTGCTTTAATCTGCGCCGACACCCACCCCACCAAAACTCGCCGACCATCGGCAAGTTTTTTGGCGGCGGCCACGGGACAGCTTATGATAGCCGTCCCCATTCCGGCGCGGCCCTGCTTAATATCGCCACACTTTATTTGGTCGGCAGGGCACCCTCCGGTCTTGGCGACGGCAGCGACGACCTCTTCTTTATCAACCGAGTCATCCAGGCCCGTAATGCGCATATCAACACATTTTGTGGGCCTGGAGACGCGGACCTCTTCTGACTCTAACACCTGACGGAGACTTTCCGCCAGGCGGTCCGCCTGGTCGCCGCTTGCGACTCCCGGCACTTCAATTAGGCGGGCACCGGTCTGGGTAGTCCGGCACCGCAAGCCTCCCGTTATGCCCAGTTTGCCGGGGTCGATCGCCGTCCGCGCCTTCTTGAGGAGCTCCGCGTATGTGGCACCTCGCTCGATGGCAGCCGGCTGCAGTGTTAGGACCACCGCAGTCGAGCGAGGGGCCTGGAGCTTCCTCGCCGCCTTTTTGGCCGCCTGCCTTGCCTTCTTGGCCGCCTTCTTTTTCTTTTTGGCCTCCTTTTGCTTCTCGCCGACAACCTCCCAGTTGTCGGCTTTGCGTGCAGAACCCGCTAGTTGTTCCACGGGAGCGGCGGGGCGTTCCTTGGGAACCATGGTGCGCTTCGTCTGCTGCCTTTTTCTGCCCTTTTGGCTGGCAGGAACGCTTGTGGCGGCCGCTTGAGCAGTTGCAGGAGGCCGCTGGGCTCTGACTTTGGCCGCGTATGACGTAGGCGGCGCAGGCGTCGGAGGAGAAGGAGGGGGAGGCACCCTGACTCTGTCTGCGGCCAGAGGAGGTCGCAGCAGCCGGCCCTCCATAACTGAGAGCTTGGCGCGGAATTCGCCAAGCTCCTGACGGACCAGGGCTACAAGCTCCGAGTCAGCCTTACTTGCGCCCTGGTCGTGCCGCTTCTCGAATTCCTCCTGGCGCCTCTTGAGCTCGGATAATTCTTTTGCTAAGCGATCGTTCTCAGATTGTAGCTTCTTAACCTCCTCGTTTGCTGTTCGGCTGAATACGGCCTCCGCAATCTCCCGAATGGCCTCGATGGACTCTTTAAGGGACTTCTGGCACGTGCCCTTCAGTCCCTTCGATCTCTTGGAGACCAAACGGATTGCCTCCAGGGCGTCAGTTAGCCGGGTCTTCAGTTGTGTTACCGGGAGGTCTTCAGCATCCGGCTCCACCAACGGCTGCTTCCGTCCAGCAGCGACTCTCTGGGCTGCCGCAGCAATTATGCTGTCCTCCTCGGACGTGCGCCCCTCGGCGTCGGCCTTCCGCAATGCGGCGGCAAGTTCGGCCTTCGCTTGGCCCAGACCCACGTATTTGCCGTGGGTGGGCGGACGACCGCGTCCGCGTCTTGCCGTTGCAACTTTCGGTGCCGGGATCGCGTCCTCGCTCGAGCCGTCCGACTCCGATGGCTGTGCAGACCGCGAACGCTTGCGCGTAGCTCTGTCCATACTAGCATCCGAGGACACAACGTGTATCTCATGCTCTGACGGCACGTAATCCTCATCTTCCTCTTCGGAACGCGCAGAACTGGACGTGCGCGACCTGCTCTCTCTTAACTTCGATTTTAAAATTGATTTATTAGGTTTTTCCATAATTAGACCCACGAGTATGGGAGAAATAAAAGTCGACCCGGGCAGAGATCCCAATACCCGGGCAAGCCTAATACTGCAGGGGGACGGCAGGTACCCTGAGGGGCCGCACTAGTGACTGAACTACCCATCAGCCATGCATCTCCTCGCCGTGCGGCAGCAACTTGAGATTCGGGGTGGTTTTTATAGAGGGCCACTCCCTCGCAGTCCGGGCGGTGAAGCCAAGACCCTCGGTCCCGTCAGCAGCCGCGAGACGTGATCCACGACACTGCACACTACGGGGTTACGATATGCTCTAGACGGTGACAACGGGGACAAAAGACAAAAGAAAGGGAGCAAAACAAAAGGGAGGGGAAAACAAAGTGGACTCAGAACCACAAAAGGGGGGGGAGGGGACAAAACAAAGGGGCAAAGAAAGGGGGGGAGAATCGTCAGAGTGACGAAAAGGGACCCCGTTGTCTGTTCAGCGGCAGGGTGAGTGCACGCCGAACCCGTCAAAGCGGCTCTCCCATGTCCACTCTAAAACAGAGCGGTACTGGGAGAGCCGGGCCCAAAGAGAGGGCCTCCGGCTTGGGGATGGGACAAACGTCCATCCCCCCGCCACCGGTGCCGAACGCGACGGCACAAGGCACCGGTTGTCAGAATATTAGCCGCCAGCAATAATGAAGAGCATTATTGCCAACGTTGCCCAGGGTGTACCACGAGGAGGTTTTCTGACAAACACCCTAACCTAACCTAACCTAACCTAACCTAACCTAACCTAACCTAACCTAACCTAACCTAACCTAACCTAACCTAACCTAACCTTTTTTTTTTTTTTTTTTTTTTTTTTTTTTTTTTTTTTTTTTTTTTTTTTTTTTTTTTTTTTTTTTTGTTACCCAGGAAAAATGCTTCATGCACTGCCCGCCGGCTAGGGGACGGCACCGGCGGGGGAGTGTGGGACTCCCAGCGAGACGCGCTGGTCTACCCACTAAAAAAAAAAAAAAAAAAAAAAAAAAAAAAAAAAAAAAAAAAAAAAAAAAAAAAAAAAAAAAAAAAAAAAAAAAAAAAAACCTGGGGTGTTCCCTCTCTCATCCAATAGGGGGGGCCAGTTGGGAACTTAGAGGATTCATCCATAGCAGGCCCCCCCATGTGGGTGTGGGCCGGGTCAAAGGGACCCGGCCACCTCTCGTCCCCAGGGGAGAGCCTGACCGCTCTCCCCTTTCGACGGTAGAAGGCGCGCGGGAACACCGCGCGCGCCCTCTCGGGGTTCCTAATTTACGGGTGGCAGGGTCCCCTCAGGCCTTGCCACCCGGAACCCTTAAGTGGGGGGCAGGAGAGCGACAAAAGCGCGTCTCCTGCGCCCTCTCCTCCGGCGGCGGACTTCCGGGGCGTAAGGATCATCCTCACGCCCCCGTTCCGCCGCCTCCTTCTGCGAGATGACAGTCTCGCAGAAGGACCTCATTGCGCCCCAGCACCTGTCGTCGCCGACCATCCTGGATACGACGGTCGGCAACGAGAGGTCGGGGCCAATCACAGCGACCAGGGCGCAGCGCTCCGCGGCCCACGCTTGACACTCCTCCAGCGTGTGCTGCGCCGTGTCCTGGTCACACTCCTCACAATGGTTGCACCTGGTTGTCGGCTCCCTACCGGCTATCTTGCAGAGGTACTCCCCGAAACAGCCGTGTCCGGAGAGCACCTGAGTAAGCCGGTAGGTGAGCGGTCCGCGCCGTCTGTCCGTCCACTGCCTTAGTACTGGACGGACAGCCTCGACGGTCCTCACCCCGTAGCGGGGCTGGGCCAGTCTACCTTCCCACTTCTCCTCGAGGACCAGTCGAGCCTGGGACCTTCGCGTCTCCACCGCACAATGCGTGGGTTCCTCGCCATGGAGCCGGAGGTCCGCGCGCCAGTAATACACCGACGCCTGGACCTCCGCCTCCAAATCCCAAGGCGGCGATGCCGCCAAGACGCACGCCGCCTCAAAGGAGACGGTGCGGTACGCCCGCGACACCCTGATCGCCATCGCCCTCTGCGGTTTCCTCAGGAGGGCGACGTTATGGCGATCGAGGGCGTCAGCCCAAATGGGCGCTCCATAAAGGGCCATCGACCGCACCACCCCCAAATAGAGGCGGCGGCAGACGACACTCGGCCCCCCGATATTCGGCAGCAAAGAGCTAAGCGCTCCTGCCGCCGACATCAGCCGGGGGGCCAGGCGGCTAAAATGGACGTGAAAGTTCCAGCGGCCGTCGAGGTGGAGCCCCAAGTATTTCATACTCGGCTCCACCCCGATGCGGACCCCTCCAACGATGATGTGGGCATCTGGTGGCGGCGCCCGCCGAGGCCCATGAAATAATAGGGCCTCGGACTTTTCCAGCGCCACCTCCAGTCCCAACATCCTAATCCTGCCGACAACCAGGGCAACTCCAGCCGTGGCAAGACGGGCAGCTGCCCCATAATCCTCTCCCCGGGCCGTCACCAGCGTGTCGTCGGCGTAACAAGTTACGCCGACTCCCGGGGGCAGGGCGCCCCGCAGCACCCAGTCGTAGCCGATGTTCCACAGGATCGGACCCAGAACCGATCCCTGTGGGACACCGCACGACACCTCCCTCCGGAACGTCTCTCCGTTCCGCCCCACACAAAACACACTCCTCTGGTGCAGGTAGTCCCCGACTATTCGGCGCAGATAGGGAGGCACCCCATGAAATCGGAGCGCCTCCCTGATAGTCGCCCACGGCAGGGTGTTGAACGCGTTGGCGATGTCTAAGGACACCGCCAACATCACCCCGCGCGAGGCGACCGCCTCTTCCGAGAGGGCCTTGACGCGACTAATCGCGTCAATCGTCGATCGGCCCTCCCGGAAACCGAACTGAAGTTCGGACAAGTCGGGGCCCACCCGCACCAGGTGCCTGGAGAGGCGGGCAAAAACAACACGCTCAAAGAGCTTACCCACCTCATCCAGCAGCACTATGGGGCGGTACGCGGAGGGAGAGTCCGCGGGGCGGCCCTCCTTTCTCAGGAGGACCAGCTTACCCGTCTTCCACATGGGAGGGAACCGTCCCGACTCCAGACAGGCGCTAAACAGCCTGAGGAGCCGGTCCCCTAGGGCGTCGTAGGCCAAAACCCAGGCGCGGCCAGGAATTCCGTCCGGCCCCGGGGCGGTGTTTTTACCCCGGAGCCGCATCATTGCCGCGCCGAGCTCCGCCATTGTAACTTCTGGCGCCCCGGCATCAGCACCGCCCTCCTCAGTTTCGGGCGGCGCCATTACGGGAGGCGAGTGCTCCGCTCTCGAAGGAAAGAGAGCGGAGACCACCTCCTCCAATTGCCGGGGCTGGAGACTCTCGGTGACCGGTGGGGCCCAGGGGCGTAACTTGCCCCTGACCGCCTTGTACGGACGGCCCCACGGATCTGCCTCGAGAGTCCCCAGGAACTCTTCCCATCTTTGGGTTTTGGCCTCGCTGATGGCGGACTGCAGGGCGTACTTTCGCTGTTTGTACGCATCCCGCAGCCGTGCCTCCACGGTCTGGTCACGGTACCGCCTGCGACGGCGGTACCTAGTGTACTGGCGACGCGCCGCAACGCACGCGGCGCGTTTCTCGCTGATGTCGTCAGACCACCAGTACACCTGACGCCTCGGAGGTCGAGCACTGGCCCGGGGCATCGACGCGTCGCAAATCAGCGTCATCGCGCCCCGGAACCACTCCGCCTCTTGCTCGACCTCCACAGGCCCTTCGCCCATCGGGGTCCAGGCCTGGACGATGGAGGCTTCCACCAGCACGTCTACATTGAGACGTTTCAACGCCCATCGTGGGGACGACGGGGTGTGCACTCTCCTCGGGCGATCGTCCGGGATCGCCGGCGAGGCGGAGATGTCGAACCGCACGTAACGGTGGTCCGACAGAGACTCCGCCTCGACCAGCACTTGCCAGTCCCGGACGCGGCGCGCTACAGCAGGGCTTGCAAACGAAATGTCCACAATGGACTCGCCCTGCCAGCGCACGCACGTGGCGACCGAACCCCGGTTCAGAACCACGAGGCCGGTCGCAATCGTCCACTCCTCCAGCGCGCCGCCGCGAGCGTCCGTGACAGGGGATCCCCAAGCCGTTGATTTGGCATTGAAGTCCCCCGCCACCACGACCGGACGCGATGGGTACCGATTAATCACGGCCCCCACCGCGCCCAAAAATCGCTCAAACTCGGCGAGGCGCCGGTTCGGAGAGAAGTACACCCCGATCAGAACGGTTCCCTCCCAATCAACACACACATAACCCTCGCCCCTGTCTGTCATCACCAGGAGCGAGGGTCCAGACGAAACAATAGCCGCCGAGCTCCCGAGGTCCCCAAACCAGTTGTGTCGGCTGGGGACGCAGTAAGGCTCGGCGACCACGGCGATGTCTATTGACCACTCCGCCATATGCTGCAACAAGATATCCTGCGCCCTGGCGGAGTGGTTAATATTCACCTGTAGGAGGCGATGGACCATAATTAATTACGTGTCCATCGCCTCCCTACTGCTCCCTGCTTGGGAGGGGGCCGGGGCGGCCAGAGTCCTGGCGACCGCCCCTCTGGCCCTACGTCTTTTTGGTGGGGAGCAAGATTTGCTCCCCATCCGGTGCTCCGCCGGCTTTCCTGCAGCCAAACAGATGCTGCAGGAAAGTTTTGCAGCGGAGCAGGCGGCGGCTTTGTGGCCGGGCTGGCCGCAGCGAAAACACAAGTCGCTGCGATCAGTTTCGGCGGTGCATTGCTGCCTCACGTGCCCCGGTTCGAGGCAGCGGTAGCACCGCCTAGGCCTCGGCTCCAGGAGCTTCACCTGAGCCGAGACCATCCCGACCAGCAAACGGCCGGCCGCAACCTTCTTCGCCGCAGCGATGGGACAGCGCACCACCACCGTGCACAGTCCGCTCTCGCTGCGGCGCATCTCCCCCAGCCTGACCTGCGCCTGAGGGCAGGCTCCGGCTTGTGCCACCGCAGCGGCGACATCCTCGGAGGAGGCCGAGTCGTCCAGCCCGGTTATCCGCATTTCGGCGGACTTCACCGGGCGGGAGATCTTGACCTCCTCAGGCGGGAACAGGGACCGAATTGTATTGGCTACCCTGTCCGCCTTGTCGCCGGAGGTGGCACCTGGGACCTCCAAAATTCTGGCCCCAGTGGCGGCAACCTTAAAGCAAACGCCTCCAGCGAGGCCCATCTCGGCGAGATTCATAGCCTGAGTGGCCCGCCGGAGGACGCTTGCGTAGGTGACGCCCTGCCGGAGCCCCTCCTCCGTCAGCTCCACCACAACGGCGGTGGAGCGTGGAGGGCGCAGGTCGGCTGGGCGGAGGCCCTTCTTTTTATTAACGACCTGGGGAGTCCGGGAGGCCTTCTTCTTCTTCTTGCGCTTCCTCCTGGTGACCTCCGTCCATGGCTGTTCAGCCGAGGTAGAGGCCACTGGGGCGGGTTGGGGCTGGGGGGCGGGACGCGACGGCGTCACAGTGACGATCGCCTTCCCCTTCCTTTCCTTCCCCTTCTTTTTCCCCTTGGAGGAGGAAGCCGGCAGTGTGGGGGCAGATGTCTGCCGTGCCACTGGCTGGCCGGAGGGCGCCGGACGAGCCGGCGCGCCCCCGACCATGCGGGGACGGCCCCCGAGCGGAGGGCCCGGGATCGGGACGGGCGCGAGGCCACAGCTGGCCAGGCACGCTTCTACCACGTTGCGCGCCTGAGCCACTGTGGCGCGCATCAGGTCGTCCGCCCAGGCGGGACGCCGGTCCTCCGCGGGAGTAAGGGGCTGCACTGTGCGCCGCGGGAGGGGCGGGAACTCCTCCCGGGGCCCCTTGGCAGACTTTGGCTTTGCAGCGTCGGCCCGAGCGGCAGTGGCAGCGGCCGCCTTCATGGCCGTCACCTCCGCCCGGAGCTCCGCCAGCTGCCTGTGCAGCCCCTCGTTCTCCGACCTCCAGCGCCTCTGTAGGTCGGACGAAGTCCGCCCCCACAGATTGAAGAAGGCCTCCCTCATGTCTTCTGTCGCCGTTTTAAGGTCCCGGACAAACCCACCCTTCAGGTTGCCGGACCGGGCCGCCACCCTCAGGACGGTCTCGGCTCCAGCCTCGAACCGTTGCCTGAGGTCGGCAACCGAGTCCCCTCCCGAAGGGGACGCATCCGCGACCTCAGCCGCCTTGCGGAGGTCCCGACGGGCAGGCAAAGTCTGCCCGTGGACCTTCCTCGCGGAGGGAGGCGGCATCGGGGAGCCAGCCCTTCCTAAACAGGGCGTCCCCTCCGCTACCTCCACCTCCGTGTCCGATCCAGCATCGGACGCGTGGTGCGACGTCTTCCGGCGCTTCGCGGAAGCGCCGGGTGCCGCCCAGAACTTGAGGGTGAGGGAGGCAGAGCTATCCTCCCCCTCCTCCCTCTCCCGTCGAGCCGCCGACGAGCACCGGCTCTGAGGCCGACTGGCCTCCGAGCCCGAGCCCGCCCGCGACTCGACGTCCATATCAGTGCCGGTGCCGGCGCTGAGCACGCTCGAGAAGGAATCGCTGCGCGCCAGCGCCGCCACCCGACACCTCGACCGTGTTTTCGGCACGCCCGGGACACTGTCCCCGGCCGTGACAAAGCGACCTATGGAGTCGCGCAATGGCACTCCATGCTCCTCCATCTTCTTCTCTTCATCTGGTTTGGTTTTATTCAATTTCTCCATTTTATACCCACGAGTAGAGTCGATTTAAACTCGACCCCCGGGTGACGCTCATTCCGGGGGAAGGCCTATATACTGCTGGGGGACGGCAGGTACCCAGAGGTTTTTACAACTTCGCTGTTGGGTGTTCTGAGTTTTCCTTCTCGCGGGCCGGCCAACTAAGGCAAGCCCCTCGGTCCCGTTGAGCCGCTAGACGTGATCAACGACACTCAACGGGTAACGATATGTAGACGGAGGCAGGGTTAGGTTTCCCCTCCCCTATGTGCTCCCGCCTAAAGCCAGGGCTATTGGCAGCCCTCAGCCCTACGCACAACCCGCCCCGGCCTTACGGCCCCCACTGGTGATTTTTTAAAGAGGTTGTCTTCCTCTATCCCCCCGTGTTGGGCCGGATGGAAGTCCATGTTGGACCAATCCACCCGCCCCAACACCCCAAAATCGCCTACCTAGGCAGGACTCCTAAACCTAGACCTAGCCTAACAACCCTAACTAAACCTAACAACCCTAAATATATATATACATATACATACACATACATATATATACATACATACCTAACCTAACCCTACCACCCTACCTACCTAGGCCTGCCTTGGCCTTACGGGCCCCTACTTGTTATTTTTTACCGAGGTTTTCTTCCTCTACCCTCCCTGTCTCAAATCCACGTGTCCTCTGCTAATCAGAGGAACACGTGGAGAGACGCCCAAACGCGGCCCTTGCGGGCCGATAACCCCGAGACAAACTGCCTCGGGTTCCCTACGCGTGTGCCAGAGTATTAGCCACGAGTAATAATGCCCCCGAAAGGACATTATTACCCGAGTTGCCCGGGGTGCACCGGCCCAACGTATGCTGTTCCATCCCACGAGAAGTGTAGAAGGGACCAGCAGCCGTCAGGCACACTGGGAGGTTCTCTGGCCACACACCCCAACCTAACCTAACCTAACCTAACCTAACCTAACCTAACCTAACCTAACCTTTTTTTTTTTTTTTTTTTTTGTTACCCAGGAAAAATGCTTCATGCACTGCCCGCCGGCTAGGGGACGGCACCGGCGGGGGAGTGTGGGACTCCCAGCGAGACGCGCTGGTCTACCCACTAAAAAACCTGGGGTGTTCCCTCTCTCATCCAATAGGGGGGGCCAGTTGGGAACTTAGAGGATTCATCCATAGCAGGCCCCCCCATGTGGGTGTGGGCCGGGTCAAACGGACCCGGCCACCTCTCGTCCCCAGGGGAGAGCCTGACCGCTCTCCCCTTTCGACGGTAGAAGGCGCGCGGGAACACCGCGCGCGCCCTCTCGGGGTTCCTAATTTACGGGTGGCAGGGTCCCCTCAGGCCTTGCCACCCGGAACCCTTAAGTGGGGGGCAGGAGAGCGACAAAAGCGCGTCTCCTGCGCCCTCTCCTCCGGCGGCGGACTTCCGGGGCGTAAGGATCATCCTCACGCCCCCGTTCCGCCGCCTCCTTCTGCGAGATGACAGTCTCGCAGAAGGACCTCATTGCGCCCCAGCACCTGTCGTCGCCGACCATCCTGGATACGACGGTCGGCAACGAGAGGTCGGGGCCAATCACAGCGACCAGGGCGCAGCGCTCCGCGGCCCACGCCGGACACTCCTCCAGCGTGTGCTGCGCCGTGTCCTGGTCACACTCCTCACAATGGTTGCACCTGGTTGTCGGCTCCCTACCGGCTATCTTGCAGAGGTACTCCCCGAAACAGCCGTGTCCGGAGAGCACCTGAGTAAGCCGGTAGGTGAGCGGTCCGCGCCGTCTGTCCGTCCACTGTCTTAGTACCGGACGGACAGCCTCGACGGTCCTCACCCCGTAGCGGGGCTGGGCCAGTCTATCTTCCCACTTCTCCTCGAGGACCAGTCGAGCCTGGGACCTTCGCGTCTCCACCGCACAATGCGTGGGTTCCTCACCATGGAGCCGGAGGTCCGCGCGCCAGTAATACACCGACGCCTGGACCTCCGCCTCCAAATCCCAAGGCGGTGATGCCGCCAAAACGCACGCCGCCTCAAAGGAGACGGTGCGGTACGCCCGCGACACCCTGATCGCCATCGCCCTCTGCGGTTTCCTCAGGAGGGCGACGTTATGGCGATCGAGGGCGTCAGCCCAAATGGGCGCTCCATAAAGGGCAATCGACCGCACCACCCCCAAATAGAGGCGGCGGCAGACGACACTCGGCCCCCCGATATTCGGCAGCAAAGAGCTAAGCGCTCCTGCCGCCGACATCAGCCGGGGGGCCAGGCGGCTAAAATGGACGCGAAAGTTCCAGCGGCCGTCGAGGTGGAGCCCCAAGTATTTCATACTCGGCTCCACCCCGATGCGGACCCCTCCAACGATGATGTGGGCATCTGGTGGCGGCGCCCGCCGAGGCCCATGAAATAATAGGGCCTCGGACTTTTCCAGCGCCACCTCCAGTCCCAACATCCTAATCCTGCCGACAACCAGGGCAACTCCAGCCGTGGCAAGACGGGCAGCTGCCCCGTAATCCTCTCCCCGGGCCGTCACCAGCGTGTCGTCGGCGTAACAAGTTACGCCGACTCCCGGGGGCAGGGCGCCCCGCAGCACCCAGTCGTAGCCGATGTTCCACAGGATCGGACCCAGAACCGATCCCTGTGGAACACCGCACGACACCTCCCTCCGGAGCGTCTCTCCGTTCCGCCCCACACAAAACACACTCCTCTGGTGCAGGTAGTCCCCGACTATTCGGCGCAGATAGGGAGGCACCCCATGAAATCGGAGCGCCTCCCTGATAGTCGCCCACGGCAGGGTGTTGAACGCGTTGGCGATGTCTAAGGACACCGCCAACACCACCCCGCGCGAGGCGACCGCCTCTTCCGAGAGGGCCTTGACGCGACTAATCGCGTCAATCGTCGATCGGCCCTCCCGGAAACCGAACTGAAGTTCGGACAAGTCGGGGCCCACACGCACCAGGTGCCTGGAGAGGCGGGCAACCACAACACGCTCAAAGAGCTTACCCACCTCATCCAGCAGCACTATGGGGCGGTACGCGGAGGGAGAGTCCGCGGGGCGGCCCTCCTTTCTCAGGAGGACCAGCTTACCCGTCTTCCACATGGAAGGGAACCGTCCCGACTCCAGACAGGCGCTAAACAGCCTGAGGAGCCGGTCCCCTAGGGCGTCGTAGGCCAAAACCCAGGCGCGGCCAGGAATTCCATCCGGCCCCGGGGCGGTGTTTTTACCCCGGAGCCGCATCATTGCCGCGCCGAGCTCCGCCATTGTTACTTGTGGCGCCCCGGCATCAGCGCCGCCCTCCTCAACTTCGGGCGGCGCCATTTCGGGAGGCGTGTGCTCCGCTCTCGAAGGAAAGAGAGCGGAGACCACCTCCTCCAATTGCCGGGGCTGGAGACTCTCGGTGACCGGTGGGGCCCAGGGGCGCAACTTGCCCCTGACCGCCTTGTACGGACGGCCCCACGGATCTGCCTCGAGAGTCCCCAGGAACTCTTCCCATCTTTGGGCTTTGGCCTCGCTGATGGCAGACTGCAGGGCGTACTTTCGCTGTTTGTACGCATCCCGCAGCCGTGCCTCCACGGTCTGGTCACGGTACCGCCTGCGTCGGCGGTACCTAGTGTACTGGCGACGCGCCGCAATGCACGCGGCGCGTTTCTCGCTGATGTCTTCAGACCACCAGTACACTTGACGCCTCGGAGGTCGAGCACTGGCCCGGGGCATCGACGCGTCGCAGATCAGCGTCATCGCGCCCCGGAACCACTCTGCCTCTAGCTCGACCTCCACAGGCCCTTCGCCCATCGGGGTCCAGGCCTGGACGATGGAGGCTTCCACCAGCACGTCTACATTGAGACGTTTCAACGCCCATCGTGGGGACGACGGGGTGTGCACTCTCCTCGGGCGATCGTCCGGGATCGCTGGTGAGGCGGAGACGTCGAACCGCACGTAACGGTGGTCCGACAGAGACTCCGCCTCGACCAGCACTTGCCAGTCCCGGACGCGGCGCGCTACGGCAGGGCTTGCAAACGAAATGTCCACAATGGACTCGCCCTGCCAGCGCACGCACGTGGCGACCGAACCCCGGTTCAGAACCACGAGGCCGGTCGCAATCGCCCACTCCTCCAGCGCCTCGCCGCGAGCGTCGGTGACAGGGGATCCCCAAGCCGTTGACTTGGCATTGAAGTCCCCCGCCACCACGACCGGACGCGATGGGTACCGATTAATCACGGCCCCCACCGCGCCCAAAAATCGCTCAAACTCGGCGAGGCGCCGGTTCGGAGAAAAGTACACCCCGATCAGGACGGTTCCCTCCCAATCAACACACACATAACCCTCGCCCCTGTCTGTCATCACCAGGAGCGAGGGTCCGGACGAAACAATAGCCGCCGAGCCCCCGAGGTCCCCAAACCAGTTGTGTCGGCTGGGGACGCAGTAAGGCTCGGCGACCACGGCGATGTCTATTGACCACTCCGCCATATGCTGCAACAAGATATCCTGCGCCCTGGCGGAGTGGTTAACATTCACCTGTAGGAGGCGATGGACCATAATTAATTACGTGTCCATCGCCTCCCTACTGCTCCCTGCTTGGGAGGGGGCTGGGGCGGCCGGAGTCCTGGCGACCGCCCCTCTGGCCCTACGTCTTTTTGGTGGGGAGCAAGATTTGCTCCCCATCCGGTGCTCCGCCGGCTTTCCTGCAGCCAAACAGATGCTGCAGGAAAGTTTTGCGGCGGAGCAGGCGGCGGCTTTGTGGCCGGGCTGGCCGCAGCGAAAGCAAAAGTCGCTGCGGTCAACTTCGGCGGTGCATTGCTGCCTCACGTGCCCCGGTTCGAGGCAGCGGTAGCACCGCCTAGGCCTCGGCTCCAGGAGCTTCACCTGAGCCGAGACCATCCCGACCAGCAAACGGCCGGCCGCAACCTTCTTCGCCGCAGCGATGGGACAGCGCACCACAACCGTGCACAGTCCGCTCTCGCTGCGGCGCATCTCCCCCACCCTGACCTGCGCTTGAGGGCAGGCTCCGGCTTGTGCCACCGCAGCGGCGACATCCTCGGAGGAGGCCGAGTCGTCCAGCCCGGTTATCCGCATTTCGGCGGACTTCACCGGGCGGGAGATCTTGACCTCCTCAGGCGAGAACAGGGACCGGATTTTTGCGGCTACCCTGTCCGCCTTGTCGCCGGAGGTGGCCCCTGGGACCTCCAAAATTCTGGCCCCAGTGGCGGCAACCTTAAAGCAAACGCCTCCAGCGAGGCCCATCTCGGCGAGATTCATAGCCTGAGTGGCCCGCCGGAGGACGCTTGCGTAGGTCACGCCTTGCCGGAGCCCCTCCTCCGTCAGCTCCACCACAACAGCGGTGGAGCGTGGGGGGCGCAGGTCAGCTGGGTGGAGGCCCTTCTTTTTATGGAGCTGGGGAGCTCGGGAGGCCTTCTTCTTCTTCGTCCTCCTCCTCCTGGTGACCTCCGTCCATGGCTGTTCAGCCGAGGTAGAGGCCACCGGGGCGGCTTGGGGCTGGGGGGCGGGGCGCGGCGGCGCCACAGTGACGGTCGCCTTCCCCTTGCCCCTCCTTTTCCCCTTAGAGGAGGAAGCCGTCGGTGCGGGGGCAGATGTCTGCCGTGCCACTGGCTGGCCGGAGAGCGCCGGGCCAGCCGGCGCGCCCCCGACCATGCGGGGACGGCCCCCGAGCGGAGGGCCCAGAATCGGGACGGGCGCGAGGCCACAGCTGGCCAGACACGCTTCAACGACGTTGCGCGCCTGAGCCACTGTGGCCCGCATTAGGTCGTCCGCCCAGGCGGGACGCCGGTCCTCCGCGGGAGAGAGGGGCTGCGCTGTGCGCCGTGAGAGAGGCGGGAACTCCTCCCGCGGCCCTCTGGCAGGCTTTGCCTTGGCGGCGTCGGCCCGAGCGGCAGTGGCTGCGGCCGCCTTCATGGCCGTCACCTCCGCCCGGAGCTCCGCCAGCTGCCTATGCAGCCCCTCGTTCTCCGACCTCCAGCGCCTCTGTAGGTCGGACGAAGTCCGCCCCCACAGGTTGAGGAAGGCCTCCCTCATTTCCTCTGTCGCGGTTTTGAGGTCCCGGACGAACCCCCCCTTCAGGTTACCGGACCGGGCCGCCACCCTCAAGACGGTCTCGGCTCCAGCCTCGAACCGTTGCCTGAGGTCGGCAACTGAGTCCCCTCCCGAAGGGGACGCATCCGCGACCTCAGCCGCCTTGCGGGGGTCCCGACGGGCAGGCAAAGGCTGCCCGTGGACCTTCCTCGCGGAGGGAGGCGGCATCGGGGAACCAGCCCTTCCTACACAGGGCGTCCCCTCCGCTACCTCCACCTCCGTGTCCGTCCCATCGGACGCGTGGTGCGACGTCTTCCGGCGCTTCGCGGAAGCGCCGGGCGCCGCCCAGAACTTGAGGGTGAGGGAGGCAGAGCTGTCCTCCCCCTCCTCCCTCTCCCGTCGAGCCGCCGACGAGCACCGGCTCTGAGGCCGACTGGCCTCCGAGCCCGAGCCCGCCCGCGACTCGACGTCCATATCAGTGCCGGTGCCGGCGCTGAACACGCTCGACAAGGAGTCGCTGCGCGCCAGCGCCGCCACCCGACACCTCGACCGTGTCTTCGGCACACCCGGGACACTGTCCCCAACTGTCGACGGGGGCATAACCCCCCCAACCTTCCCCTTTTTGGGGCCTTTCGTCTTCGGTTTTTCGGTCGCAGAGTTTGCGGACAATTCGGTGCCGGATGTTTCGCGCGGCACAGCGCTGAGATGTGGGTTGCCCCCCCCAGAATACGAGGGGCAGACGGAGCCAGAAGGCTCCGTGAGGGATTCTCCAGGCGCGGCGCGCCTGGTACCCTCCTGGGGTAGGTTTTCACCTTTAGCCGACATCTTTCATGTTTTTTAGGGGGGTGGCCCTAATGGCTGGGTTCCCCCCAGCCATACAGCCCCTCGCCGGGCCACCAAAAACTTGGGCTTTGGGTAATTTTTATAGAGGTTTTCTTCCTCGCAGCCCGAAGGGCCCCCGGTCCTGTCAGTTCAGGATTACGGGTTGGGCCGGATGGGGGTCCATGCTGGACCGATCCACCCGCCCCAAGACCGCCCGACTGGGCAGGGCAGGAAACCCACGTTTCCCACCTCGGCCTAACGGCCACACTAGTAATTTTTTAGAGAGGTTGTCTTCCTCTATCGCGGCGTGTTGGGCCGGATGGGGGTCCATGCTGGACCGATCCACCCGCCCCAAGACCGCCCGACTGGGCAGGAAACCCAAGTTTCCCACCTCGGCCTAACGGCCACACTAGTAATTTTTTAGAGAGGTTGTCTTCCTCTATCGCCCCGTGTTGGGCCGGGTGGGGGTCCATGCTGGACCGATCCACCCGCCCCAAGACCCGACTGGGCAGGACGCCTACGCTTCCCATCCCGGCCTAACGGCCCCCACTGGTAATTTTTTAAAGAGGTTTTCTTCCTCTATCCCCCCCGTCCCATCCCCGTGTCCTCTGCTAATCAGAGGAACACGTGGAGAGACCCCCATACGCGGCCCTCGCGGGCCGATAATCCCGAGACAAGATGCCTCGGGTTCCCTATGCGTGCCAGAGTATTAGCCACGAGTAATAATGCCCCCGAAAGGACATTATTACCCGAGTTGCCCGGGGTGCACCGGCCCAACGTATGCTGTTCCATCCCACGAGAAGTGTGGAAAGGACCAGCAGCCGTCAGGCACACTGGGAGGTTCTCTGGCCACACACCCCAACCTAACCTAACCTAACCTAACCTAACCTAACCTAACCTAACCTAACCTAACCTAACCTAACCTTTTTTTGTTTTAAAATTTATTTTTTTTTTTTTTTGTATATGCCCGCCGGCTAGGGGACGGCACCGGCGGGGGAGTGTGAGACTCCCAGCGAGACGCGCTGGTCTACCCACTAAAAAAAAAAAAAAAAAAAAAAAAAAAAAAAAAAAAAAAAAAAAAAAAAAAAAAAACCTGGGGTGTTCCCTCTCTCATCCAATAGGGGGGGCCAGTTGGGAACTTAGAGGATTCATCCATAGCAGGCCCCCCCATGTGGGTGTGGGCCGGGTCAAAGGGACCCGGCCACCTCTCGTCCCCAGGGGAGAGCCTGACCGCTCTCCCCTTTCGACGGTAGAAGGCGCGCGGGAACACCGCGCGCGCCCTCTCGGGGTTCCTAATTTACGGGTGGCAGGGTCCCCTCAGGCCTTGCCACCCGGAACCCTTAAGTGGGGGGCAGGAGACCGACAAAAGCGCGTCTCCTGCGCCCTCTCCTCCGGCGGCGGACTTCCGGGGCGTAAGGATCATCCTCACGCCCCCGTTCCGCCGCCTCCTTCTGCGAGATGACAGTCTCGCAGAAGGACCTCATTGCGCCCCAGCACCTGTCGTCGCCGACCATCCTGGATACGACGGTCGGCAACGAGAGGTCGGGGCCAATCACAGCGACCAGGGCGCAGCGCTCCGCGGCCCACGCTTGACACTCCTCCAGCGTGTGCTGCGCCGTGTCCTGGTCACACTCCTCACAATGGTTGCACCTGGTTGTCGGCTCCCTACCGGCTATCTTGCAGAGGTACTCCCCGAAACAGCCGTGTCCGGAGAGCACCTGAGTAAGCCGGTAGGTGAGCGGTCCGCGCCGTCTGTCCGTCCACTGCCTTAGTACTGGACGGACAGCCTCGACGGTCCTCACCCCGTAGCGGGGCTGGGCCAGTCTACCTTCCCACTTCTCCTCGAGGACCAGTCGAGCCTGGGACCTTCGCGTCTCCACCGCACAATGCGTGGGTTCCTCGCCATGGAGCCGGAGGTCCGCGCGCCAGTAATACACCGACGCCTGGACCTCCGCCTCCAAATCCCAAGGCGGCGATGCCGCCAAGACGCACGCCGCCTCAAAGGAGACGGTGCGGTACGCCCGCGACACCCTGATCGCCATCGCCCTCTGCGGTTTCCTCAGGAGGGCGACGTTATGGCGATCGAGGGCGTCAGCCCAAATGGGCGCTCCATAAAGGGCCATCGACCGCACCACCCCCAAATAGAGGCGGCGGCAGACGACACTCGGCCCCCCGATATTCGGCAGCAAAGAGCTAAGCGCTCCTGCCGCCGACATCAGCCGGGGGGCCAGGCGGCTAAAATGGACGTGAAAGTTCCAGCGGCCGTCGAGGTGGAGCCCCAAGTATTTCATACTCGGCTCCACCCCGATGCGGACCCCTCCAACGATGATGTGGGCATCTGGTGGCGGCGCCCGCCGAGGCCCATGAAATAATAGGGCCTCGGACTTTTCCAGCGCCACCTCCAGTCCCAACATCCTAATCCTGCCGACAACCAGGGCAACTCCAGCCGTGGCAAGACGGGCAGCTGCCCCATAATCCTCTCCCCGGGCCGTCACCAGCGTGTCGTCGGCGTAACAAGTTACGCCGACTCCCGGGGGCAGGGCGCCCCGCAGCACCCAGTCGTAGCCGATGTTCCACAGGATCGGACCCAGAACCGATCCCTGTGGGACACCGCACGACACCTCCCTCCGGAACGTCTCTCCGTTCCGCCCCACACAAAACACACTCCTCTGGTGCAGGTAGTCCCCGACTATTCGGCGCAGATAGGGAGGCACCCCATGAAATCGGAGCGCCTCCCTGATAGTCGCCCACGGCAGGGTGTTGAACGCGTTGGCGATGTCTAAGGACACCGCCAACATCACCCCGCGCGAGGCGACCGCCTCTTCCGAGAGGGCCTTGACGCGACTAATCGCGTCAATCGTCGATCGGCCCTCCCGGAAACCGAACTGAAGTTCGGACAAGTCGGGGCCCACCCGCACCAGGTGCCTGGAGAGGCGGGCAAAAACAACACGCTCAAAGAGCTTACCCACCTCATCCAGCAGCACTATGGGGCGGTACGCGGAGGGAGAGTCCGCGGGGCGGCCCTCCTTTCTCAGGAGGACCAGCTTACCCGTCTTCCACATGGGAGGGAACCGTCCCGACTCCAGACAGGCGCTAAACAGCCTGAGGAGCCGGTCCCCTAGGGCGTCGTAGGCCAAAACCCAGGCGCGGCCAGGAATTCCGTCCGGCCCCGGGGCGGTGTTTTTACCCCGGAGCCGCATCATTGCCGCGCCGAGCTCCGCCATTGTAACTTCTGGCGCCCCGGCATCAGCACCGCCCTCCTCAGTTTCGGGCGGCGCCATTACGGGAGGCGAGTGCTCCGCTCTCGAAGGAAAGAGAGCGGAGACCACCTCCTCCAATTGCCGGGGCTGGAGACTCTCGGTGACCGGTGGGGCCCAGGGGCGTAACTTGCCCCTGACCGCCTTGTACGGACGGCCCCACGGATCTGCCTCGAGAGTCCCCAGGAACTCTTCCCATCTTTGGGTTTTGGCCTCGCTGATGGCGGACTGCAGGGCGTACTTTCGCTGTTTGTACGCATCCCGCAGCCGTGCCTCCACGGTCTGGTCACGGTACCGCCTGCGACGGCGGTACCTAGTGTACTGGCGACGCGCCGCAACGCACGCGGCGCGTTTCTCGCTGATGTCGTCAGACCACCAGTACACCTGACGCCTCGGAGGTCGAGCACTGGCCCGGGGCATCGACGCGTCGCAAATCAGCGTCATCGCGCCCCGGAACCACTCCGCCTCTTGCTCGACCTCCACAGGCCCTTCGCCCATCGGGGTCCAGGCCTGGACGATGGAGGCTTCCACCAGCACGTCTACATTGAGACGTTTCAACGCCCATCGTGGGGACGACGGGGTGTGCACTCTCCTCGGGCGATCGTCCGGGATCGCCGGCGAGGCGGAGATGTCGAACCGCACGTAACGGTGGTCCGACAGAGACTCCGCCTCGACCAGCACTTGCCAGTCCCGGACGCGGCGCGCTACAGCAGGGCTTGCAAACGAAATGTCCACAATGGACTCGCCCTGCCAGCGCACGCACGTGGCGACCGAACCCCGGTTCAGAACCACGAGGCCGGTCGCAATCGTCCACTCCTCCAGCAACCTAACCTAACCTAACCTAACCTAACCTAACCTAACCTAACCTAACCTAACCCAGTATGCACAAAACATCGTCCAAATAAACATCACCTTCGTAGAGCTCCCACTTAAAAATTAATAAAAGTGGCAACTTCGGAGCTAAGCGCGAGAAAGTTTGTGTAGTGAAAGTGTAGTGTGTGATTCACCAGGATTATCGTTGGCAGAGCGATCCACCACCAGGGAGAGAAGCAGAGTGGAGTAGAAGAATAGGAACTTCAACACCTAATTGTTCCATGCAGGTCAGAGATATTAACATAAATTTACCACCAGCACCAAGAGGCCGTGAATACCATCCAAACGACACCACCCACGTCCATTTCACGCTAGGATCCAAAAAGTTACTAACAATCAAACTTTTAAAAACCACGTTGTCGCTACCACGTGCTACCAAGAGGTTAAGTACTGAACTTAGGTTAAGTACTACACCAATACACGCGGTGTGTGACGACACGAGCAACGTGAAGACTCCAGAGCCGGCCCCAAGAATCCTCCAGCAAGCCATCTTCGACCTGAAGCTGCGGCTGAACATCATCAGGCATCGCTCGAGGGAACTCCACAACCCCCACCCCCTACCCCTACCTGTTTGGGTTCTCCGAAACCGGGAAACAGAGACCTTCCCAAATATCCCAACAGATCCCTCATATTCCCTACCCCACTTGCCCCCCCCCATCGAAATTTACCCCACCCCCTCTCACATCTATCAATCCCCCCGACCTCCACTATACCCCCCCTACCCTCAAACCCCCTCCATACCCCTCGACAAACTCCACCCCCCCTCCACGGTCAACCCCCTCCCCCCTCCCCTACCCCACCCCCAACCCCCCCTCGGAACCTCCCCCCTCCCCCCTCCCCCCCTTCACCCCCTTTGGACGCCCCACGAAACCCCCTCCCCCCCAACCCCCCTCGAGATTACTTCACCCCCCCTGGCCCTATCTCCGGAGCCGAAGCACCTAGACCACCGTGTTTGGGCTCATTTTAATCGGGAAGACCAGCTCCATCTTTTGGCTCCAACCGATTTAAGAAATTCGCATCACCATCCAGCGGAAAGGAGATAAACTTCGGGAATAAACACCTATACAAATCTCACAACTATAAGTCAGACCATCGACTTAGTCGCACTGCATACCAGTCAGCATCACAGTTAATTAGTTTAAAGAAACACCAAACAACAACAACAAAATGTCGTCATCGTCGAGAACATCGAAAACAAACATAAAAGAAGCTAAATGCACAGAAGCACAGACAGGACCCTCGGCCAGCGCTCGAACCAGGTCATTGCGAGAGAAGGTACTCACAAAAACCGCGAGTGCCAAACCCACCAGCGTAGCCTCTAGCGCCATCGAGGCAACTGAAGCACCGAGAGTACCAGCGCAATCCGATGTCCTGGAGAGAGTGCTTGCCTGGAAGCAGGACGAGCAGACCCCACACCCCAACAATTCCGAAGACGATGCGGTCTCCGTCGCATCAGTACCAGAGTCGGAGTCGGTATGCTCGGACGTCTCACGCATCCGCAGCGGACGGCCGAGCCTACTTTTTACCACCAACCGGGGAACAGGCGTAGAAATGGACCTCGCGACTAAGGCAGCGAACACCTTGCTGCTTAAAGGGAAAGAAGCCCTGGAACAGGCTGGGAATATGAAGAAGGAGTGTAAACTCACTGCACTGGACTGCCTTCAATCTCTATATGAGACAGTTCTTTCCCTTTCAGACTCCAGGTCCAGACACAAGCACAATCTGGAGAAAGAAAGGTCCAGGCACGCTCAGGAGCTTGTCCGGACAGAAAGAGCCCACAATAAACAGCTTGTGGCGCTTACAGAGGAACTCATCCGAACCAGAGAGCAAGTGTCAGCAGCGTTACAAGAGACGAGGGACATCAGAAAATGGCTCGAATTCGAGACGCAAGAGCCTCACCGTCTCATAAAGGAGATTAACAACAATTATAAAAAATTAGACCACACCATGACGACTTTCAAAGACACAATAAATAAAAATACAACAGGCGAGGCGCAATTCACACCAATCAACACCAAAATAGGAAGCATAGCCGCGGATACAAAGGCGCTTCAGACAAGAATGGATGAGCTCAGACAGGGACTCACCAAGATCGAGTCCCGAACCAGAGGTCTCCAAGAAGGCGTAGAAGCCATTCAGCATCGAGATACCTCCGCAGCCCTGTCGCAACACCAAGAGTGCTTAACAAATAAAATCGAGGAAGAACTGACAGGGCTCAGAACCAAAATGGAGGAAATAGGCAAATCGATTGCTCAGGCCAACTCCACCCCACGCGAACAACCAAAAATAGAGCTGGGCGACCAACTCCAGCCCATTACGGAGAGGCTCAAGGCGGTGTCTAGCGAATTAAGATCTATTCGCGAGCAACAAAAGGAGACACCGCCTCCACCATCGATGAGCATCGAAACGGAGATGGCACTGGCGGAAATAAGAAAAACCCAAGCCAGTGCGAAGGGAACGTATGCGCAAGCAGCTGCCAAAAAGCCTCCACCACCACCAATAAGGAGGCCTAATCACAGCCTGATCGTGTCCTCCACCGACAAAACCAACAGTGGGGACAAGATAATCAAGATCCTGCGCGCGACGATAGACCCCAAGAACTCCGGAGCGAGGGTGGACAGGGTAAAAACTGTCAAAAACCAAAAAGTTATAATCAGCTGCGCCAACAAAGAAGACCTCAATATAATATCAAACAGACTCAAACAAAATAAAACCTTGAGAGCAGAGGCGGCGAGAAGCAACAACCCTCTTGTCATCGTGAGGGATGTGCTCTCATACCACACAGACGCCGAGATAGTGGAGCACATACTGGCCCAAAATCAGCATGTGCTGAACGGCGTCGAGGCAAAGGAGCGAGTAATAAGGGTTCGCTATAGGAAACGGGCAAGAAACAGTCTGGAGTGCCATCCAGTGCTGGAAGTGTCTCCAAAAATACACAAGCAGATGCTTGAGGCGGGAAAATTATACATCGATCTGCAGAGGAGACCCGTCGCAGACCATTCTCCACTTGTGCAATGCACAAACTGTCTGGGCTTCGGACACACAAAGGCTCTCTGCCAAGAAAAGGAGGGCAGATGCAGCCACTGTGGGAAGCCCCATACATGGGAGAAGTGCCCGTCGAGACTGGATGGCAAGCCCCCCACATGCATCAATTGCCTAAAATACCCAAAACCACCGGGACACCCACACCAGACAGACACCGATCACAACGCCTTCAGCGGCGACTGTGTCGAGAGGCAAAAGTGGGATGCTATAGCTCGCTCAAAAATCTCGTACCTCTGCTAAGGTCTACGCCACCGAACATCGCTCAACATCTCCCCGAACACCAACCAAGAGGCTGACCATAGTTCAGGCAAACCTACAAAGGTCCAAATTGGCGACGGCGGAATTACTCGAAACGGCGAGGCACCAAGGCATAACAATAGCCTTGGTGCAAGAGCCGTACATCGGCAAAAGTGGAGTAATTAAACATCACCCGGGTACGACCATTATCCAATGTACCCTAAACCGCCAAAAACCAAATAAGGCAGCCATTATCATCTTTGGCGACCTGCTAGAGACCATCCATGACCCGCAACTAGTATCAGAGACAGAGGCAGCGGTAGTCATACAAGCAGGAGGAATTAAGCTTGGACTGATTTCGGTCTACTTCGAGGGAGATCAGAACATCAATGAGAATCTCGACAGAGTCAAAGCACAGATAAACAAGATGTCAACAACCAACATAATTGTGGCAGGTGACGTAAATGCCTGGAGTCACTGGTGGGGTAGCTCCTCGGAAGACCAGAGGGGAGCAACCTATAGTGCCTTTTTAGACGAAATGGACCTACACATACTGAATACAGGAGACACACCTACGTTCGAAACATACAGGAGAGGTAGGCTATACTCGAGCATAGTCGACGTCACAGCCTGTAGTCTACCACTACTGGGAAAAATAGAAGAGTGGACCGTCAACAAGAGCCTAACGACATCGGACCACAACGCAATCACCTTTACGCTCCGTGTTGAAAGGGCATTAACACCTCTAAAGCCCCAAACAACAAGAGTCTACAACACCCGAAAAGCGAAGTGGTCAGAATTTAGGTCACTCTTCACGTCCACCCTAGCAGAGAACAACATTACTCCTGTAAAAATCAACACAGTATCATCACCATCTGAGTTAGAGTCCATAGTAGGATCCTACATAAGATCCATCACAGAGACATGTGACACAACCATCCCAAGGTCAGGATCCTACAAAGGCCAACCAACACCCCCATGGTGGACGCCGTCTCTAGGAAGACTCAAACAAGAAGTCCTTAGAAGAAAGAGACGCATCCGCAATGCGGCACCAACCAGAAGGCAAAGCGTCATCGATGCATACGTAGAGGCAAAACAAGAATACAATCAAAAAGCAGCAGAGGAGCAGACAAAAAGTTGGAAGGAATTCTGCACCACCCAGAAGAAGGAGAGTATGTGGGACGGCATCTACAGAGTCATCAGGAAATCAGCCAGAAGACAAGAGGACACCCTTCTGAGAGACGCCAGCGGCACAACACTTAGTCCGCAAAACTCAGCGAATCTTCTGGCGCAAACTTTCTACCCAGATGACACTACAGACAACGACACCCCGTACCACACTAGACTTCGGGATTTGGCGGAAGAGAGTCACCCAAAACAGCTAAAAGAAGACGACCCCCCCTTCACACAAGGGGAACTGGAACTAGTGCTCCAAGCACTAAACCCCAAAAAGGCTCCTGGGCCAGATGGCATAACATCGGATATCATCACCCAAGCCATCACCTGCGAGAGGGAAGTTTTTCTGGCGATAGCTAACGCCTGCTTAAAGCTAGCATACTTCCCTAAAGCATGGAAGAAAGCCCATGTCGTCATCTTAAAGAAAGCGGGCAAAGAAGACTACACTCACCCCAAATCCTACAGACCCATAGGCCTCCTATCAGTCATCGGGAAGATAGTAGAAAAGATGATGATAGGCAGAATCCAGTGGCACATCCTCCCAACTTTAAACAAGAACCAGTACGGCTTCATACCTCAACGCGGCACAGAGGATGCCCTCTACAATCTAGTAGAACTAGTCAAAGAGGAAATTCTGGAAAAGAAGTTAGTACTCTTAGTCTCCCTGGATATAGAAGGGGCATTCGACAACGCATGGTGGCCAGCCCTTAAACATCAGCTGCTGCAGAAAAATTGCCCTAAAAACTTGTACAATATGGTCGGCTCATACCTCCAAGACCGCAGGATCATTGTCAACTACGCCAGGACGACATGTGAGAAGAAGACCACCAAAGGGTGCGTACAAGGCTCCATAGGGGGCCCTACATTCTGGAACATAATTCTCGACTCCCTGTTACAACACCTGACTGAGGAGGGAGTGACATGTCAAGCGTTCGCAGACGATGTGGTCCTACTTTTCTCCGCCCACACGGTAAGCGCCCTAGAGCAAACAGCCAACAATACGTTGCGGACAGTAGTAGAATGGGGGAAGAAAAACAAACTCAACTTCGCAGCACACAAGACCAGTGCCATGATAATGACGAAGAAATTAAAGTTCGAACCCCCTGCGATCTACATGTCCGGCAACCAGATCAGCTTAGTTGAGGAAGTAAAGCTCTTGGGCCTCATCATTAACCGTTCACTCACGTTCACATCACACGTATCCGCAATTTGTAAGAAAGCTGCGGATATCTACAAGCAGCTTGCGTGTGCAGCAAAGGTGACGTGGGGACTAAACGGAGAAATAATAAGAACTATATACACGGCGGTCATCGAGCCAATCATAACATATGCCTCCAGTGTTTGGGCCCATGCCACAGAGCTAAACACTGTAAATGACATCTTGAATTCCATCCAAAGAGGCTTTGCTCTAAAGATCTGCAAAGGTTACAGGACAGTCTCACTAACATCAGCCTTGGCCCTAACAGGCTTGCTGCCCATCGATCTTAGGATCCAAGAAACGGCAAGCCTTTATAAGATCAAAAAGGGCCACAGTCAAGACTACCTTCCACCAGGGAAACAGCTGGAGCGCAAGGTGAACTACGCGGACCAACCTCACCCAAGCGAACTCATAACAACAGAGTTCGCGCTCCTAGAGAACATGGATCCCGAAACCATCACATCCCACAACATCACCGGCCCTCAAATATACACCGACGGCAGCAAAATTGAGGGGAAGACCGGAGCTGCCCTAACGTGGTGGGAAGGAGGCAAGGAAGTGACCAGCAAAACCTTTAGTCTTGACCACTTCTGCTCTGTGTTTCAAGCAGAAATGTACGCGCTGCATAGGGCGGTGGAGATGGCGAGTCTCGGCAGTGAACAAATGATCAACATCCTCAGCGACTCAAGATCCTCGCTGGAACTGCTGAGAAACCCGCAGTACACCACTGTCCTCACGAGGACCATCAAGCAGAGCATAAAGGACATCACATCACAAGGCAGAGAGATAAGACTGTTCTGGCTCAGAGCGCACGCGGGCACAATCGGAAACGAGCGTGCAGACGAACTCGCGAAACAAGCAGCCCTAACACCAACGTCGAGGCTGGACTACGACAAAGTCCCCCTGTCATTTATAAAGAGGACGATTCGAGAGGAATCTATCAAAAAATGGCAGGATAGATATGAGACCTCCAGCACAGGAGCAGTCACCAAAAAGTTCCTCCCCCAGGTGCACATAGCATATCGCTTAGTGAGAGGAACCAAACTGACACCTATCCAAGTGCAGGCACTTACCGGACATGGAGGTATAGCCGAATATTTACACAGGTTCAAACTCATATCTAGCCCAGGTTGCGAGTGCGATCCTAACATCCCTGAGTCAGTACCGCACATACTATTCGACTGTCCTCGTTTTCTAACTCATCGCTACGATCTCGAAACTCAATTAGACATCAAATTGACAGAGACAAACCTGCAAGCGATATTGGAAAACGCAACAACGAGACCAAAGATCCTTTGCTTCATTGAGAAAATCTTTAAGATTGCGAGAACTAGGCACAGTAAAGATACCAACATTAACCCACCATCACAGGAGCCAGACATCCAGGATACTATCCCAACCATCCACCAGGGACCCGCCCCACAACATAGACCCTGCGCCCACCGCTCTTCGGAACAAGAACTACTGGAGAGTGGAGAGCGTGGAGCCCCAGGCCTAAGAACCAGGAACGTGGTCCTCTTCATGAATACCAACTATGAGCGACTAGGGATAGGATTCTGCAACGCTAATGGACCAAAGAGAGTGGCAATTTCACCCGGTGTGGCTTTGATAATGAAAGGGAGTACGACCAGAACCAGCATGAAGCGCAAGAGATACGATGCGCTCAGTGAACTGGAGGTAGCGGGACTAAAGAGTCGTCTAGTGCGCGCACGGAATAAGACGATCCTTCTCTTCGATTGGCACGCAAACAAGTCCCAGTTCACTCAAGCTTGCTGCTTACTCCAGAAGTTATCAGAGGCTAGCAGGCACAACCCCACCATCCCACGCATCATCAGCGTGGATGCCATGACGGCTGATTTCGACAGAGGAGAGGTTACAGATTACGTTGGGTGCATCCAGGCCTCCGAATACCACGAGGTTGTTGTGTACGAAGGAAGAAACCAAAACCTGAACTTCCTGAGGCCTTTACATACACCCACACCTCTACCCTCTCCCCCATCGACGTCACTTGCACTGACCATTGTCACTCCCACCAGCGGATCAGAAAAGCTCCAACAGCGACTACTTAAAGAAAGGGAGAGAGTAACACCCACACCACCAAAACACCCGATAATTTCACCATTCATCAATACCATCACCTCACTCACCCAAAGGGTTCCCAAAACCCTAAGAAGACTACTGCCACAACAACCGGCACCATCAACGTCTAGAGCAGAGGAAGATGTAAGAACCCAGAGACCAAAGGCAACGAAGGCAACCACCAAGAGAACAAAATCGGACACAGGACAAGTCCGAGCGCCAAACCTCAAACAGGCTGTCACAGCGGTAGACCACATGGCGAATGCGTTCCTCGAATACACTGCTATATTGAAAGCTACAAAGGAAACCAACATCCTCAAATGTAGCAACATACTGAAGGCCTACAAATACGACCAAGAAGGCCTACTCACAGTAAGACTCGAGGAAGCAGAAGCCACGATCTACAACAACGACACCTCGACAGTCATAAAAGGGAAGAAGATGTCCAGACACATGGTGGCATACAGCGCCACAGCAGGCATCGTCCCCCTGGACAGAGAAGAGACGAAGCGCACGGGCAGAATCACTTACCAAACCCCGGAGAACGATCCTATCGTCGTCACTACTCAAGACATGGTGATATGGCTAGAAGACACAATACTCGAAAGAGCGCAAAAGCTGTCAGAAAGCGACCCACCGGAAAATTGGGTAGTACCAAAATTAACATGGGTAAATGGAGTCCCAGGGTGCGGTAAAACAACGTGGATTATAAGAAACTTCAACAGTTCAAAGGACATCGTAGCCACCACAACAACAGAAGCGAAAAGAGATTTGGTAGAAAAGATCACACGTCGAGCAGGAGCGGACGCGGCGACAAAGATACGCACAATAGCATCAATCCTCGCAAATGGCATCAAAGAGCAGGACAGAACACAGTGCAGTCGACTGCTAGTCGACGAAGCACTCATGAACCATTTCGGAGCCATTGCGATGATTTCGCGTATCGTGGGAGCAAACGAGCTGCTATTGATCGGTGACGTAAATCAGTTGCATTTTATAGATAGAGAGAATCTATTCAAAATCACATACATGCGCCCAAATCTCTTAACCAACATCACGCAAGAATTGCTCTGCACACACAGATGCCCGATGGATGTAGCGTATGCCCTCAGTGACGTTTACAACGGCATATACTCGTCCAGCAACGTAACAAAGTCCCTGCACCTAGCAACGTACAGAGGCGTTGAGATCCCCAAGACCCAGCCCAGCACACTTTACCTTACATATACTCAAGCGGAAAAGGAAACCCTTCAAGACCAAGGGTTTGGTAGCGGAAAAGGATCCAACACTCTCACAATTCACGAAGCGCAGGGATTGGCATACGATTCGGTCATCCTAATAAAATGTGCAAGCAAGAGGCTACAACTCCACGACAGTGTCCCCCACGCAGTGGTTGCAATATCGCGTCACACGAGATTCTTCGTCTACCACACCGACGACAGCGATGACGCAGTAGGAAACCTGGTGAAGAGAGCTTTAACATCAGCAGCCAAAAGTTTTCTGGATTACAACCTCAAAATGGCAATCCACAATAGAGACTATCAAACAATGGATCGACTGGTCGACAAACACCGAGACGACACACCTAATCCAGAAAACGCACAGGTAGAACGCCCTCTAAACCAAGGACCTTGAACAAGAAACCTTCGTTGCCCATCCACAAACAGCAAGACACCACAAAACCATGAAGGTCACCACAAAACCATGAAGGTCATCAAAAACCATAAAAGGCCCTCAGCCCAACAAAAGGCC